>PVKM010019102.1:0-24531 GCA_004027735.1 Carollia perspicillata | reverse complement strand
TCTTTGTCAAAGATCAGCTGACTATACTTCTGTGGGTCTGTTGGTAGACTTTCTTTTCTGTTCTACCGATATATTTGTCTATTATTTCACCAGTGCCACACTGTCTTGATTTCTGTGGCTTTATAGTAAGTCTTGAAGTCAGGTAGTGTCAGTCTTCCAGCTTTATTCTCCTTCTTCAGGATTGCATTGGCTATTTTACGTCTTTTGCTTCCCTATATAAACTTTTTCTAAATGTTTAAGTATATTTTATTGATTATGCTATTACAGTTGTCCCATTTTTTTCTCCCTTTCATCTGCCTCTGCCCTGAACAGCCCCTCCCTCCAGCATTCTCCCACCTTAGTTCATGTCCATGGGTCATACATATAAGTTCTTTGGCTTCTCCCTTTCATATACTATTCTTAACCTCCCCCTGTCTATTTTGTGCCTACCAATTATGTTTCTTGTTCCCCGTACCTTTTCTTTCACTATCCCCTCTCCCCCTCACCACTGGTAACCCTCCTTGTGATCTCCATTTCTGTGATTCTGTTCCTATTCTAATTGTTTGCTTAGTTTGTTTTTGCTTTTGTTTTTTAGGTTCAGTTATTGATAATTATAAATTCATTATCATTTTACTGTTTGTAGTTTCAATCTTATTTTTCTTAGATAAGTCCCTTTAACATTTCATATATAAGGGCTTGGTGATGAGATCTTTTAACTTTATCTTATCTAGGAAGCACTTTATCTGCCCTTCCATTCTAAATGATAGCTTTGCTGAATAGAGTGATCTTGGAGGTAGGTCCTTACCTTTCTTGACTTTGAATGCTTTCCAGCTCCTTCTTGCCTGTAAATTTCTTTTGAGAAATCAGCTGATAGTCTTATGGGAACTCCTTTGTAGGTAACCGTCTCCTTTTCTGTTGCTGCTTTTAAGATTCTCTTTTTATCTTAAATCTCAGCTAATTTAATTATGATATGCTTTGGTGTGTGCTTCCTTGGGCCCAACTTTTTTGGGACTCTCTGGGCTTCCTGGACTTCCTGGAATTCTATTTCCTTTGCCAGATTGGGGAAGTTCTCCTTTATTACGTTTTCAAATAAGTTTTCAATTTCTTGCTCTTCCTATTCTCCTTCTGGCACCCCTAGGATTACAATACTGGAATGTTTAAAGTTGTCCCAGAGGTTCCTAAGCCTCTCCTCATTTTTTTGAATTCTTGTTTCTTCATTCTGTTCTGATTGAATGTTTATTTCTTCCTTTTGTTCCAAATCATTGATCTGAGTCTCTGTTTCCTTCCCTTCACTGTTGGTTCCCTGTATATTGTTCATTTCACTTTGTATAGCCTTTGCTTCTATTTTGCAGCCCATACTCTATCATTTCTCTGAACATCCTGATTTCCAGTGTTTTCAACTCTGCATCTAATAGGTTGTATATCTCCTCATCGCTTAGTTCTTTTTCTGGAGTTTTGATCTGTTCTTTCATTTGCACCATATTTCTTTGTCTCAGTGCACCTGTTACATTGTAAGGGGCAGAGCGTTAAGTATTCACCAGGGCAGGGCAACCCACTTTGCTGCATTGTTGTGCTGAATGTGCAAGAGGAGTCAGAGAGAGAACAGTTCATCTTGCTTGGCTCTCATCCCACTTTCAGTCACTTCCCCTGCTACCCACAAGCAAATTGGGCCCTTCTGGCACTGATTCCCAGGTGGGCAGGTTTGTGTATGTTCTAGGATCACTGTTGGTCCCTCCAGTGAACTCCCTGATGAGGCTGGGAATGTCTCCCACCACCACCACAACCTCCGTAGGTTTTTAAAGTCAGAGGTTTTGAGGCTTTAATTTCCCGTGCTGGAACCCTGGGTTGCCCTATCTGTCTCACTCCCCAGTTACTCCTCCTGGCTTATGCACATGAGAATGTCGTGCCACTCACTCTGCCAGCCACTGCCTTCCCTCATGTCCTCTCTGCCCAGCTGCCCATCTCCACCCATCCTACCAGTATGGATGAATGTTTCTGTAACTCATTGGTTGTTGGACTCATTACAGTTCGATTTTCTGGCAATTTTGACTGTTTTTTGTTTTTAAATTGGTTGTTGTCCTTCTTTTGATTGTGGGAGGAAGCAAAACATCTCTACCTATGCCTCCATCTTGGCTGGAACCTCTGCTTCCCTATATAAACTTTACATCAGTTTGTCAATATTCATAAAATAATTTTGATTTTGATTGCATTGAATCTATAAATCATATTGGTAAGAATTGACAAGGACAGTATTAAGTCTTCATATCTATGTACATGGAATCTCCCCATTTATTTAGTTTTTGGATTTTATTCACCAGAAGTTTGTGGGTTTTTTCTTCATATAGATTTTCTACATATTTTGTTATATTTATGACTATTTTATTTGAGGGAGTACTCGTATAATTGATATTGTATTTTTAATGTCAAACTCTACTTGTTTGTTGCTCGTGTATAGGAAAGAAATTGACTGACTTTTATATATCAGCCTTGTATTCTATGAACTTGCAATACTAGCTTATTAGTTTCAGAACTTTTTTTGTCAATTCTTTTAGATTTTCTACATAGACAATCATGTCCTCTGCAAATAAAGTTTTATTTCCTTCTTTCCAATGAATATAACCTTTACACCCTTTTCTTGTCCTATTGCTTTAGTAGGATTTCCAATACAATGTTGGAAATGAATGACGAGAGATGGCATTCTTTCCTTGTTCCTGATCTAATGAAAAAGCTTCTAGTTTCTCACCATTAGTATGACATCAGCTGTAAGATTTTTGTAGATTTTTTAAGTCAAGGAAGGTCCCCTCTATTCCTAGTTTACTGAGAGTTTTTATCATGAGTGAGTGTTGAATTTTGTCAAATGCTTTTTCTGTGTCTATTGATACGATCACATGACTGTTTCTTTTTAGCTTGTTGATATGATTGATTACATTAATTGCTTTCCAAAAGTTGAGCCAAACTTACATACCTGCAGTAAATTCCATTTGGTCATGGTGTATATTCTTTTTATAATTTTTGGAGAACATTTGCTAATATTCTTTTAAGGATTTTTGCACTGATGTTTATGAGAGATATTAGTCTATAGTTTTCTTATAATGTCATTGTCTGGTTTTGTATTAGGGTAGTCCTGGTCTCATAGAATGAGTTTGGAAATATTCCCCACGTTTCTATCTTTTGAAGAGATTATGGAGAATTGATATCATTTTTTTTCCTTAAATGTTTGGTAGAATTCACTAACGAGCCCATCTTGGCATGGTACCTTATGTTTTAGAAGATGATTTATTATTGATTCAATTTTTTTAATAGATATGGACCTATTTAGATTGTCTGTTTCTTCTGGCATTAGTTTTGGCAACTGTGTCTTTCCAGGCATTGGTCCCATTTATCTAGTTATCAAATTTGTAAGCATAGAATTGTTCATACTATTACTATATTATCCTTTTAGGATCTATACTGATGTCTCTTTTTTCATTTATGATAGTAGTTATGTATATCTTCCCTGTCATTTTTCATAATTAGCCTGGCTATAGATGTATCAATTTTATTGACCTTTTCAAAGTACCAGCTTTTGGTTTTACTGTCTTTATTGATTTTCTGTTTACAATTCCATTGACTTCTGATCTGATTTTTGTTATTTCTTTTCTTCTACTTTATTTGCCTTAATTTGCTCTTTTGTTCCAGTTTTCTAAGGTAAAAGCTTAGATTATTGAATTCAGAGCTTCTTCCTAATATATGCATTTAATACTGTAAATTTTCTACTTAGTGCTACTTTTGCTTTATACCACAGATTTTGATAATTTGTCTCTTTATTTTATTTCAAAATATTTTCAAATTGTTCTTGATATTTCTTTAATATATGTGTTATTTAAAAATATGTTGTTAAATCTTTATGTATTGCATGATTTTTGGTTGTCTTCTATGACTGATGTCTAGTTTAATTCCATTATAGTCTGAGAGCAGACATTGTGTGATTTCTATTTAAATTTGATTAGGTATGTTCTAAGATCTAAAATATGATCTCTTGATAAATATTGTATGTGAGCTTGAGAAGAATGTGTGTTGGGTCACTATTGGGTGACATAGTCTAGAGATGTCAATTATATCCAGTTGATTGGTGGTGTTTTTGAGTTCAGCTAGTCCTTGCTAACTTTCTACCTGCTGGAGCTATTCATTTCTGATACAGAGGTATTGAAGTCTCCAAGTATAATAATATAATCTATTTCTCCTTGCAGCATGTCAGTTTTTGCCTCACAAAATCTTGATGCTCTGTTCTTAGACACATACACATTATGGTTTGTTAGGTCTTCTTGGAGAATTGATTCTTGTATCATTATGTAGTATCCTCTTTAACTTTCCTTGCTTTGAAATATGCTCTGTTTGTACATTCAAATTTCCATTGAAAAATTAGTGAATTATTTTTCCTGTCCTTAGAGCTCTATAAGGCTTTTTCCATCTTTTGTAGTCTACAAAATTATCTGAAGATCCTTTCCACCATAATTCCTTTGATTAATATTTGGGCTCTTAAGAAGATATTTGGCCAAAAATCTATTTAATTTTCTCTGCAATGGAGTCTACTGTGTAACAGTTTTCTTGCTACCTTAAAAATAAACATGTGTTAATCCACTGCACTTCACTTTTAAACTCTATAAATAATCATAAAATTATTATTAATAAATAATAAATCAGACAATTGATCTCATGCTTCATATCTGTTAGTTTGACATTTAGTATGGCTAGTAAGCTGGTTTTAAGCACAGTTTTGCATTATGACCTATTAAAGTAAACCTTAGCCCTGGCTGGTGTAGCTCAGTGGATTGAGCGCAGGCCTGAAAACCAAAGGATCGCGGTTCGATTCCCAGTCAGGGCATATGCCTGGGTTGCAGGCCAGTTTCCAGCAGGAGATGCACAAGAGGCAACCATATATTGATATTTCTCTCCCTCTCTCCTTCCCTTCCCCTTTAAAGATAAATAAATAAAATAAAAAAAAATAAAGTAAACCTTAACTTTACTGAAAGTGAAGTGGTTAGAAAGATTGCATTTGGTATAATCTGCTCAATAGTTGGTTACGAAGGTTTCTCTAATTATTAATGCTTCTTTCAGAACCTGCATCTAATACCCTGTGAGAACCTGAGCGAGAAGCATTAGTATCAATCCATATGTGTTAATGGTAACCCTAGCCTTGAAGTTGTACTTTTATTATTCAAGTAACACATAATACATTCTCTTTTTAAAATTAAAATATTGCCAATAAGGCTTAAGTCCTCTTTGATCAATTCCTTTAATCTGTTACTTTTCCTACCATTCCTCTATACCTCTACCTCAGTTTTCTCTGTGTATGTGTGTCATGTGTATATATGTGAAATATGTTGTTTTGGATATGTTAATACATAAATAGTATCACATATTACAATTTGTGTTTCATTCTTCATCTTATTTTTATGTAACAAAGACTTGAAGCTCTGTATGTTTTTATGTTCCAGCTTGTTCTTTGAAATATTGCATAATACTTCATAATAGTAAGTTTCTTTTGAATTTAATATTAAATATAAATTAAATTTATTAAGGCATTGCTATTACAGTGTTACTTGAGCAATTATTTTTTGCTCTTGCCTTTTTTGGTTCAAGCCTCATTTTTTTCCCAGAATATAATTTTTCTGATACACCTCTAAGTGAACTAGATGATTAGTGTCTTTAATGTGGTTAAAATGATTTAATCTGTTGTTTTATTCACTCTAGATGAGTGTATTGATACTTAATACATTTAAAAGTTGCTTGTACTGGACTACAAAGATGAATATGTGCATCATCAGTCTTTAACATATATAAAACCAGGAAGAAAAAAACAAAACAGTAAAAAACTTGTTTTATGATTAGTGAACAGAATACTTGAATATGAGTTATACCAAAGGCTGGGATGACTCACCAAGTAGTCAATTAGACAAATGCCTGAAGTTGTCCCCGAGGCTCTTCATACTACCCTCGAATTTTTGGATTCTTTTTTTTTTTTTTGCTGTAATAATTGGATGTCTTTTTCTTCCTTTGTTCCAAATCATTGATTTCTTTCTTGGCTGCATCCACTCCATTCTTGTAAGTGGATTCCCTGTAAGTTGTTCTTTATTTCACTTAGTGTCTCCTTCATTTCTGATTGGATCACTTTTATGCTGTTAAAGTACCCATGAGCTTCTTGAGCATCCTTATAACCAGTGTTTTGAACTCTGTATCTGATAGATTGCTTATCTCTATTTTGTTTTGTTCTTTTTCTGGAGTTTTGTTCTGTTCTTTCACTTGGGCCATTTTTCTTTGTCTCATTTTGGCAGCTTCCCTGTATTCATTTCTATGTATTAGGTAGAGCTGCTTTGACTCTCTGTCTTGCTAGCATGGCCTAATGCAGTAGGTGTCCAGTTGCACAGCCTATTATATCCCCCCCAGCTAGGTTCTAAATGTGCACCCTCTCAGTGGGCTGAGTGCTCTCTTGTTGATGAGTTTTGATTGCTGTCAGCAGGTCAATGGGAGGGATTTACCCAGAGCAGGTAGCTGGCAGGACTAGCTGTGACCCCTGCCCAGCAACCACCTTCCTCCATGTCTTGTGAAGGTGGTTGGATGGTGGCCTGATGTGGTCTGTAACTCTCCACTGGGTGCAGAGGGTCTGGCATTTCCCAGGTAGTGCAGGCCAAAGTCGGCCTCCGCTTGTGTTCTGTCCAGGTCCCCTTGGTGTAAGCTACAAAGTGATCCGCAGATGGCTGCTGCTAGTGCCAGGCCTGGGGCCACTCAACAAGAGGCACGGGGACCTGGCTCAGCTTTTGCTTTTTGAGCAGATTTAGGAAGGACTGAAGCCTGCACCTGGCCCAGCCCTTCATATGGAAAAGCCACTGTTACCAGCTTGGGTTGGCCTATAAATTGGATGGTAATCATCAGGACCGGGCTTACTGTGTGAGCCAGGTTGATGGAGATTCAGGTATGGTGCTGCTACACTGTGGCTCTGTGTAGGGAAGGGCTCAGAAAAGGTACAATGGCCACTGTCTGCAGTTCCGTCCAGGAGGAAGCTGTCTTCCAGCTCTTGTCCCAAATGTGAGATACTTCAGTTCCTGCCCATGTGCCACTGGTGCCCTTGAAGGTGCTGCCCCCATGCTGCAGCCCAGGGGAAGTGAGTCTGAGTAAGTCTGTGTGCAGGGAAGTGGATTGGGTAAGAGGAGAGTCCTGAGAATCTTGCAGTTTCTCCCTTTAACTCACCGCCCCCTGATTTTTATAGCCAGAAGTTCTGGGGACTTTCATTTTTGCACCAGAACCTTGAGCTGGGTGGTGTGGTATGGGACTGGGGTCCCTCACTCCTAAGATAGCCCCCTCCATTTTATACCCACCATACGTGAGTTTGCGACCTGCCCATTCCACATCTCTGCCACTCTATCCCTCCTCCTCGTCTGGATGAATGTGTTTTTTTAATTCCTTAGTTGCCAGGCTTTCATACAGCTCAGTTTTCTGATGGTTCTGTGTGATATTTGTTCTGTAGTTTAGCTACAATTTTTCTGTGGTTATGCAAGGAGGCGAGTTGTGTTTGCCTATGCCGCCATCTTGACTGGAAGTCTAATTTCATTTGTAACTGCAGCTACAACCTCTGGTGTTGTGTACTTTCTATAACATTTTAAGGAATCATATAAATTTTTATTGAAGCATAGTCCTCAAAAATAATCAGGAAAAGGTACTTTCAAAGTTATTCATTCTATGACAAAGTGATTTATTTATGAGATTATAGAAACGGTAATTGTGGACAATGAAGTCAAAACTGTGCTATAACATTTGTAGGATATACAAAAACTAAAGTGTAAAAATGATGGTTATTTATTAAACATTCACTAAATTGAAGCACTCTTCTAATCTTTTTACATATTCTAACTCATTTGACTCTCAAAATAATCCCCTTCGACAGGTTCTGTTTTTCTCATTTTTCAGATGAGGTTTATTCAGTTAGTGACAAGTAAGAGAAGAACTCAATTCCTGGGGCCCATGCTCCTACTCTCAACTGGCTGCTAACTGCCTCTACAGCAGAAGGTACAGTTCTTCACTTCAAGGAGCTTGCCATGCATATGGAAGCGACCGATTAACAGTCTCGAGTGTAGTACTTGATTGAATTGTGTGAGGCAAACTCGGGGTGCTGTAGTGGATCCAAAAAGAAAGTGCCAATAGGTGTCATTACTGACAGTCTTTATGTAACAGAAAATATGCCAAATTCTTTATGGTAATTATCTGTACTTATTCCCACTTTTTATGTATGTGAGGAGAAACTTAGAAAGATGTAATTTGCCAAAAACAGTAGCTAGTGCTGGAAGAGATTATTTATTCTGTCTTATAATAGTTAGATGATTTATTAGGGATAGTAGGACCTAGTCACAATCCTCAAAACATAGAAGTTAAGAGTTAGCCTTTGATTTTCAAATGGGTTATTCAATAAATGATCTTAGGACTACCAGTTTATTATGCAAACAAAAAATTTCAGGTGGATCAACAATTAGAGTGTTTTTTTAATGGAAAAAGTCCATTAAAAGCATGGAATAAAATATGGAGTTATATATTTATAATCTTGTGGTGACAAAACTTTAATATTGGGATAAAATCCATAATTCAAGACTGTTTGCTCAATTTTGTTACAAAAATAAATTTAAAACTTCTCCTTGAAGTCAAAAAAATTAAAGTTAAAGGACAAATTGAGAAACTATTTGGAATACGTATATAAATTAAAAGAATGTTATTACTAATATGCAAAAATATTCTTACAAACCACCAAAAATGACAGCCAAAAAGAGAAATAAACAAAAGATATGAAGATAATTCATAAAATATAGTTTATTGAAGTATAAAAATGTTCAACTCACTAGTAATTATTATGATTAAAATAATAATGTACATTCCAGCCAATTGATAAAACAATGCATAAATGACCAATTTAGAGTCTCAAGGTAATTTGGCATTATCTATTAAAAGTATTTATTACTTTGGTCCAATAATTCTTCTAGAAACTAGTTCCTGAAAAAAAGCTCTAGTAATGTGCAGAAATACCTCTATGTGCATACTTATTACTACATTATTTGCAATAATTAAAAAAGCAAAAGTAGCCCATGTGTCTATTAAAAATTAATATATTTTGACATACCCTGTCAATGAAATAATCTATGGCATTTTAAAGGAGAGAACTAGTTGTCTATATTACAGATCTGAAAAGGTATCTAAAATACATGATTGTGTGGAAAAGCCAGCAGCAATATAATTCTGGGTAAAAATAAGTTTACCCATTTAGTATGACTGTGTGCAGAGAACTATCTGAAAAAGAAACCACACTTACTGCTTACTCTTGGGATATGATATCATGATATGCTTTGTTCTTTTTTTTTTTACTTTGTTCTTTAAACAAGAATTTCCTGAGGAGACTGCTATTACTCAACAGCTTGGTGCCTGATTTCCCTCTGTACTAGCTCTATGTAGTCTGAGGTAGCCCCTGATCCGCAGTCTGTCAAGTCCATCACTTTTGTCCTTCAGGTACCCTTGAAAGTTGAAAGAGACCAACAAAGAATAACACTTACGGTGGGAAATTTCAAGTGAAAGCTTGAGGTCACCTTGCATCATAAATTAAAGAATCAGCCTGACTGAATGGAGCCCAGAATTAACAGAAGCCCACAATTCATTGTTTGCAATCTCAATATCCAAAAAGGCCTACAAACAAGAATTTTGTTGTAGACATTTGTCAATAATGCCTGACCTGAATTAATTTGACAGCAGAACCTGCCCAGACTCACATTTTGTAGACTTTGTGAATATTCATACATTTTGCTACACAAGTATTAGTGTATTTCATTATGCAGTTTTGACCTATGTCACTTTTCTAGACTCTGAACAATTCTGAATTCTGAAACATACCTGGTCCAAAAGGATGTAGCTAAGAAATTTTGGACACATATTAAGAAATAAATTCATAGACTCTGTTGATCATGGTGCCTGCTGGAGTTTTGCAATGGAGCAGCCCAGAAAATTACAATGAATATTTATTAAACAGTTACTGTTACTTATTCTTACTATACTTTTACTACCATGCTGGGTTCTGTAGAGGGCTAAAGAAGATAAGTAAGTCATAATACCTAACCTCATAGACGCTTAAGTTTTATCAGGAAAATAAGACCACCCCATAAGTAAATATAACATTAGTAATGTAAACTAAAGTGGTTTGGATTTTGATGTAAAGAAAAATCATATTTAATTAGGAAAGCCAAAAAATGTTTTTGTGAGGAAAGTAACATGTTAGATGGACTGCTGAGAATAAATAATTTTGATAGCAAGAGCAATAATAATGGCTGTTATGAACAAAAAGTAGGTAATGAGCAGAAGTACAGTTTGGCTAAAGCACGCAAAATAGTCAGGGGCCCCAGAATCTCTGATAATTATATATGAATTTTCGTGTTTATTTCTGGAGTGATCACTCTCATTAGATTTTCAAAGGGGTTAGTGACACCTCCCTCTGATAAAAAGGTACTACTGCTATAAAGGAATGGTGAGAATTATTAAACAGAAGGCTGAAAAAATGTGTAATAACATAATGTGGTAGTTGGTAATTAACTGAGAAAAGAGTAAGGAACCCTTCCAGATTTTTCAGCACATTGTTAAATATTCAGACGTATTTAAAACATACTTTAGGAAAATTAATATATCAGTAGTGTAGAAGAAAGATTGAGTCAGGGAAAATAGGCCATGAGAACATTCTGGGGGTAGTGCACTAAGAAATCGAGGCTGGGAGGTGGCCAAGAGGAGTGGGTTCGGTGGGTAGATGGGACCAAATACCAAGTTGAGTAGTATAGTGAAAGCTCCACAAAAAAATTATTTGGGAAAAATGTAGATAGTTTAACTTTTACCTAAGGAAGTAGGAAGTACATCATTATTTCACCAAGTAAAGGATTATGTTGAAAGTACTATTTAGAGAGGATTATCCTCAGAGCACTACGCAAAATAGATTTGAACGGTTAAATGACTCTGAGTCAGAGAGAACACCTGTGGAGCTGGTAAATGGCTTGGGAGATGTAGTTTAATTGCAAGTCATATATATTATAGTCCACATAGTATACTAACCAGAATATTGAAATAATATAATCTTTTGTGCACAATGCACAATAAAACTTCTGAAAGATGTTCTAGTCTCTTCATTCACTCATTTGTTCATTTATTTATTCATACAAAAAACCCCAAAACATGTATTCAATGACTTCTTTGTGCCAGGATTTATGTTAAATAATAAGACTCAGAAATAAATGAGTCAAGTACATAACTTAGGGAGAAAGAAATGTCAGCATATTATTAAAATACAGTCCAGTAATATCTGTAAGAGGTATGAACTACAAATTGGAAGCATAGACTAGGGAGCAGCCAATTCCGGTGTTTACTTACTGGAGGACAGAGGGGAAAAGTATGACTCTTGCATAAACATTAAATAAAAAAATACGAACACTTTTAAATCCTTATAGTGTCAAAGTACGTGGCAGTGTTTGTGTTGTAACTGCAATACCACAATGGTTGATCTTTTTTGTTAAGCAGAGCATTTCATTGAACATTTCTTTATTCAAAGTCAGTCCAGAGCCCACTTTGGGGTGTAGGGGTTGGGAGGGATGTAAATGTGAAGATCTGAACTACTCTGTGTACAATTGTAATATAAATTGGAGGGTCGTCAGGTTGCAGCCGAGGCAAAGTAGGAAATACAGAGAGGCTCTCACAACGAGGTAAGGGGCAAAGGCTTGAGGAGAAATAAATGCCTGTGAGAAGCTCCGTGTTGCAGGGAGTGATCGATAAATCCCTAGGAATGGTGGTGTCTGACAGCAACTTTGGAATCATTTACTGCCCTATGTTTTCATTATCTCCAGCTACTCCCAAACCTCAAGTGAATTGTCACTGTACGTAGTCAGCCTGTATTATTGTCCCTTTTGGGAAATGAAGGAGGGTGGTGATGTTCAGTATTTGTGGCAAAGGAGGCTGGCAAGAAAGGCCAGCGGCAGCGTGAGGGAGCTAAGAGCATGTATGAGAGCTGAAATGAGACATTTCTCCCAAAATATACTACAGCACCAGTGTTCTAATATGCACACAACCCAGGGATTATGCATTGAGATGTGTGAAGAAAATGTTAAAACTTATATTTGTATTTATTTTTATTCAAAAATAAGAAATGAATCATTTATATCTGTGGTCTCTGCCCTAGTTCACTGTCTCAATGCATTCATCAGGGGCATATGTTGCTTAGGCAGTGCAAGGCCTCCTAGTGGCAGGGCCTCCCAGTGGCAGGGCCTCCCAGTGGCAGGGCCCGGGTTCCACGCCGCAGAGGCACTGAGTGCAAAGCCCTCCCTTACGTATGGCCCAGTACTGCGGATGATCTGGGTCTGAAAAGAAACCACAGACTGAAGATAGTATCAATTAAATTATGCATAGTAAACAAGAAAAATAGCAAAGCTGAAATATCTCCTACCCCCCGTAATAGCTACTCATTAGCCAGATACAGAATTCTAAACTTGACATTGTAATCAGATCTATCAGGAAATTAAAAAAATAGAAATGGTAAATAAGTCATTTTGATATATGGATTTATATGCATTATCATAAAAGATGAGCTTTTCTCTAAGAATATGTTTTGCTAATTTTATTAAGCTATTGTGGTAAATAAGACATTTAAAAACTTATTACTCAGAACCTGAAAGCAAATCTCTACCATTTTTTCAGCAGTGTTTAAGGTCATATGATACTCAATTTAGTCATTCACAAATTTTGCTTAATCTAATGAAGAATATTTCAAAGTTTTCTTTGAGGGTTCCTAAATAAAAATCCTCAAAGGCTCTTGCTGTTTTTCCTACCATGGTATAAAGGACTGAAATAATACAGATAAAGCAAAACAAAAAATACATGTGCAGAAACTTAGGGAAGGTAAATAAAGTCAGCAAATACTTTTGGAAGACACGTAGAAAACATTGCTCAAAATTTAAAGAGATAAATATTAGAAAAATTATAATGTGCAGATGTATTAGATGAAAGAACATGGAGTCTCATATGTCTTGGTTTATGGTACAGTGAAGTACTGCCAAACAGTGATCACCAAAAAATTCAATTCAGTAAAATGTGAGGTTGTATTACTATGAAACTGATGAAATGATTGGAACAGCGAACTTACACAGCCTAGTGGCTTGGAGCCCAGCAAATCCACTGTGCAGTCCAAATCCATCTAGTCTCTGAGTGGTCTTACGCCATGTTAAACAGCAATGGAAAAGCTTCTGGATCTTGTGAGCAGAGTCCAGGGAATCTCCCGGTTGGTTAGTACCCTTTTTTCCTTGGCCCACCTGGAGAGACGAACTCAGATTGAGACGGATGGGGTTGCCTGCCTTTTCTCTGTCCAGCTTCATGCTGCTCTTTATTTTTGAGAACAGCGCTGACTGGAGGACAGGAGCCACTTGACAATTAGATTTTATCTGAGTTAGCAGAATTTCATCATCCCTAGATGTTTTATGGTGGGATTTTACTGGTTGCTGGATTCCGTTTCAATTATGAAACACACAAAAAGCTATGTTTTTGATAAGTCAATACAGCAAAGTTATATAGAGAAGATAAAGTCTCAGTAGTAATTGCCTTCTTTACTAAAAGAATGTTTTATGGAAAGACTGCACAAACCACCGATAAGATTGTTGCGGTGACAGTAAAAACAGTATTTCAGGTCAAGGGTACAGGTAGCATAGGTTAACTTCATATACTGCTTTCCTCATAGTCGAGCTTTATGTTGCGGTAAACAAGTTGAAATCATGAGTGAACAAAGCTCTGCAAGATGTCATTACTGAGGCTGATTTTAACATGAGGGCTTTAAAATACTGTAGAATGATACCGACACTTTGCAGTGTAATGAGCCATAACAATGGAAATCTCTTTTACCACACAGTGGCCTTCTCAGTGCACAGTACTTAAAAAGATTTGTCAGATTCAAAGATGAGCTTACATAATTTCCTTTATAAAAGGATATGTGTTGCAAATCACTGGCCTTTCCTGTGGTGACAAGTGGCTCAGTAGTATGTTGCTTAGAAGATATTTAGCAGAAAGGATACTTCATTTGCCCCTTCAAGTTAATGACAATGTTTTTGATAGAAAAACAAAAAATAACTCCTTTTTACAAGACATTTTTGTAATGCAGAGAACATTGTGCAAAACAAGTGTCTGCAGATGATTCTGTTGTTACTTGGTTTTGTTGTGAGGCCATTGTAAGTACCTTATAAATCAAAAGTTTCATAACTACATACTTAAGCTCTTGGAAATAGGATTTTCTAACTGCTTTTAAAAAGTTTCCAAAGAGTTTCAGTGTTTAGGTTCTATACATATTTAATAATAATAGTGATATATATTTAACACATTGCATACCAGATACTTGGCTACATGCATTACGTGTGTAAAAAGAGGTTAAATCACTTTCATAGACACATAACAAATAAATGTCAGAGCTGAAATTGGAACCTTCTCTCTTATTCATTACATTACCTCTTACTTATTATCTAGTGTCTCTTTCTCCTAATCATTTGTGATGAAAACCTATTTATATCAGGGAGAGTAGAAGAAATTGGCTAGCGGACTTTTAGGGGAAAAGAAGCTTTGAATAATTGGTAGGTGGAATTGAAAAACGATCATCTTGACCAAGTAATCTGTGCCGCAGGCAGGCCATTCCCTCATTGTGCATGACTTCTGGACGTCGGTGACTTCTGTCTTCCACCTCCTCCTTCTCCTCAGCCTGCCAGCACCCTCCCACCTTCACTTGCAGCTGATGACCTTGCTTCCACATTTGTGAGAAACAGTCATGAAACTGCTACCACCACATGTTCGCATGTGGCATCTGACTCCCCATTGACTTTCCTCCTGTGTCCAGAGGTCTGTGCTCTGCTTCAAGGCCAGCCCTCTCCCCATGTGCACTAGGTCCAGTCTCCTCCTGTCAACTTAAGAGCAAATTGCTATACTCAAAAGAAAAAAGCAAATGGCATAAATATGAGGGAGAAAAATTTACATATATATAAAAAGTCATAATCGTGCATCAGAGTAGCACAGTGATTTAAATAAACTTATTGACATATAGTTTTGTAATTTTTTTCTTATGTTGTTCATAGATGTCTTACACGCCTCCTTACTCAACAGTATGTGAAGTTCTCTTAAGGTCAGAGAGTTGTGTGGCTTATTAAAATTTTATATGCAGTCTCTTATTCCCCTAAATGCCTACTTGTTAGCTGAATATATAGATCATTGGAAATATAGGTGTAACTAGTTAGATGCTGCATAAAATTTGGTGTTTTACAACTTAAAAGGTATGTAAATCACTAGGGGAGAGTTCAGAAGAGATCCAGAAACATTGTTTTGTCTGTTATGACAGCAATAGGACTAGCTTCAGGAAGGATACATGAGAAACTGATCACAATCAAAAAGAAATTAAATTTAAGAGAGAAGAAAGAAAGAAAGAAAGAAAGAAAGAAAGAAAGAAAGAAAGAAAGAAAGAAAGAAAGAAAGAAAGAAAGAAAGAAAGAAGAGGAAATAATTTTGATTAGTAACTTTGAGGAGGTCTTTAAAAAATTAAATATTGGAATGTCACAGGGTGAGATTTACAAACTACTTGGTTCCTCTTAATTGGGACATATCCAGAATCTGACCTCTCACCACTACCTCTGCTGGCCACTTCAGTTCAAGTCACAATTATTCTCCTTTGGATTTATTGGAACAGCCCCTTAACTGGTCTTATTTCCACTTTGCCCTCCTAAAGTCTACACTCAACCTGGAAGCCAGAGTGATTAGTGTTAAAGTAGATGCCAGATCACATCACTCCTCTGCTCAAAACACTGCAACGACACTTTCTTTCCCAGAGAAAAATCTGTTTGCAGTAGTCTCCAAGGCCCTTTTAGGATCCAAGCCCTGTTACATTCTGAACTTCCTTTCCACTACTGTTCTCCCTGGCTCAGTGAGCTCCTACCTTACTAGCTTTCTCAGACAACTCAGGCCATCTCTTAGGGTCTTAAAGATTGGCTCTTTCCGGTCTCAGTCCACTTTCTGACTCTCCACACTCATCCAGCTCATTCTCATTTCCAGGTTCAGTGAATATCCTGCAACATACCAAACTGCCAGCCTCTCGTGGCATAGTCACATCCCCCCACTAGAGTACTGTCAAGTTTTCCGATTTAACAGTAATAAGTAAATGTGTTTTTTCAGAAGAATCATATTTAAAATTTGATTTTCTGAAAAAACCAAAAGAAAATTGTGGGTAGTCGTCTGCTTTGAGGTGTTAAGACAAAGGATGATACCATCTGCAAAACAAGAATTGGTGTCATAGGAACAACTAGATGAGATGAAAACTTAGATGGCTGAGATGAGAAAATGCTAAAGTAAGAGCCAAAAAACTCAGTAGCAGAGTTAACATCTATGGTGGAAGCCTTCAAAACCAGAAAATAAGAACAGTTATGTAGAATTCATATTGTATTCAAGCAGTTACTACACAATAAAAGGAAAAGGGCAAGTTGATGAAAATTTCAAGCAGTGATTTATTGTTTTTACAATGTACCAGTCAGTATGCTGAGTATTTTATCTAATTTGGATGCAGTTAATTATGTAGTGTTTATTTTTATTTCCATTTTATAGGTGGGTAAACTGAGACTTAGATAATTTTCTCAAGGTGTAGTTAGTGATAGAACTAGAATTTTAGTGAAAGTCTATTCAATTATAAAGCATGTGTTCTTATCAATGTGCTGTTGGATAACAAACATGAAATGAGAGCAGATATCCCACCTATAAATAATTAGCATTTCTGAAGAATAAGCAAAAACTAACTTTAGCAAAATTATTCACTGAGTGTGGACACTAAGCTCCTAGGATCTTATCATCAGCACCCAGAACAACGTCAGGATCTGGGAGATAGTCAGTAAGTACTTGTTTACTGAACTGTCATAACTACTACCTATTAAGCATTTAGTCTAGCATAGTGCCACATGTTTTGACATATTTCGTTTAACTCTCAAACCAATTATGAACTATTTTTTATGCATAAAGAAAATGAAGCACCAAGGGGTTAAGCGATTTATTCAAAGTGTTATAGTTAATAGGTTGTAGAACTTGGATAACAGAAGTACATTTAACAGTTACATAAAAATTTTACTCTGTACACCAAAGGGGTTATTGTGTCCCAAGCAAGTATAATGAAAAAAGCTATACTTTTGCATATATTAAACTTTTAAAAATCTCATATAGAAAGAAAATACCGAGGGAGTGGTGGAGGGGGGAAAATGGAGACAACTGTACTTGAACAACAATAAAAAAAGGGGGGGGAAGCAAACTGCAAGGATATATGTACATTAAAAAAATGAAAGAAAATACCCTATATGATTTTAAACAAGAAGAAAACTGGTTAACCACCAAGAAATACAAATTGGGCTGACGTTAGGTTCCTCTTTGAAACATTAAGTGCTGGGGTTGGCAGGAATTCTATCAAAGCGAGTCACTATTCTTGGGTGAGGGCAACATGTATTCACACATATGTGGAAGGGCTTAGGAATAGGCCCACCCTCTACTGAAGTACATGTTTGTGTGTTACTTGGGAGAAATTGGATTGCTGGGGTGGCCTCTTGTTCAGGACGAAGCTTAGCAATGCAGCTCTGTAAGAGACGGGAGGAGTCATTCTCTTTGCCATTGCTCCCCACCGGTGAGATGCAACTCTCCCCTGTGGCCCCCTTTCAAGTTTCATATTCTCCTGTCCGGTCGGTGCCCAGCACTCATGTTTCTCTTCTTAAGGGACATATTTTGTGCTCTTTCTTCCCAGATTCTTTATGTCTCTTCTGCTCTTAGGTATTTCCATGTACTTTATTAGTCATTTTCCCTTGGGAAATTTAAGTACCTATGTAATATCTATTGTGTTATAAGAATTAGGTGAAATAATGCAGTTGAATTCCTAGTATACTGGCCTATACTGTTTTCAATAAATTTATCTTTTCTTTCTTCTTCTTTACCCCCCATACATTTTCCCTTCACTTGAATCAATAACCCTTGGGTCTTTCATAAAGATACTTTTACACTTACTGGTTCAGTATTGTCTGGCTGTCTTTCACACTCTGCCAAATATTGATTTTTCTCCTCCATTATCACTCTAGCTTTACATGGCCAGCCCCAGATCAGCCAATGTGAAACACTGGTCCAAACCTTCATGTTATTCTGTCTTTAGAATATTTTGGCTTCTAGAAAACATATAGAAAAATTAAATAAATAGTAAAATGAGTATACTTAATTATATTTAAGTAAATTGTAGGCATCAAATTTCACCTCTCAAGACTTCAACATGTATTTTGCAAGTATAAGAACATTCTGAAATATAACTGAAATATATCATTACACCCAAGAATTTGACATTGATACAATAATCTTATTTAATATACAGCCACTATTTAAATTTACCCAGTTGTTCCCAAAATATCTTGTATAAATTACTTTTCATGCAGGATCCAATGAAGAACTATGTATTTCATGATGGCTGGGTGGCTTGGTTGGTTGGAGCATCATTCTATACACCAAAAGGTTGCTTGCTGGTTTGATTCTGAGTCAGGAAAAATACCTAGGTTGTGAGTTGCATCCCAGATAGGGGCACATAAGGGAGGCAACCAATTGATATTTCTCTCTCACATCTCTGTCTCTCTCTCTCCCCTACCCTTTCTCTCTCTATTAATTCAATTAAAAAAAAAATCCTCAGGTAAGAATTTAAAAAAAGAATTCTATTTCCTTTGGCCTTTAGTATTCTTTAATCTAAAAAGATCTATAAGCCAGGCAGTGAAAGACAAATGCCATGTGATCTCACCTATAAGTGGAACCTAATTAACAAAACAAACAAGCGAGCAAAGTAGAACCAGAGACATGGAAATAAAGAACAAACTGACAGTGACCAGAGGGGCGGGGAGAAGGGGATAATGGGGAAAAGAAAGGGAAGGGTAAATCATGAAACATGTATAAAGGACCCATGGACAAAGATGATGAGGAGGGGGGAGGATTGAAAATGGAAGCGGGGGTGGGTAGGGCAGGGGAGAATACTGGGGGAAAATGGGAACAACTGTAACTGAGCAACAATAAAATATTTTTAAAAATAAAATGCTTCAGGAACAAAATTTTTTAAAAAAGATCTTTTACCATTTTTTTTTGTCTTTTAGGACATTGACATTTTTTTGAGGCATCTATTCCCTGCAATCTGGATTTGTCTGATTTTTTTCCCATGTTGTTAGATTCATTCAATATTTTGACAAGAACCTTGTACAGGGCAGTGGTTTCAAAATATCACGTATCCTTTAAAACTAAAAACTATTAAGAGCCTAACAAGTTTTTTATGTGGATTGTATCTGTCAATATCATATGAGAAATTAAAACACAATTTTTGAAACATTTTATTAACTCATTTTTTAAAAATATCAAACTCATTGGATGTTAATTTTCCAAACCAAAAAAAAAAATAATGACGAGAGTAACATTGTTTTACCTTTTTATAGGTCATTTTAATATCTGCCGTAATAGAATGCAGCTGTGCCTCATGCCTTTGTCTACACTTAATCTGTTGCAATACGCTGTTTTGGTTGAAGCATATAAAGAAAATGTGTCATACAGATGTCTAGCTGCAAAATGGAGGAGTACTTTGCCTTTTCAGATCTGACAAGTAGAGGTCATTTCATTAGGATTACAAAAGGATGATATCCTCCTATTATTTCTTTTAATTCTATCAGCTATAAATCTTTTTGTATAGTCCTTTTTCTCTTCCAAAAGTAATTTAGTAATCTTAAAGTAGAATTTTTGCTGGAAAGCTTATTAGATGTTTAATGAATTCCCTTTATTTATCAATTTTTAAAGAAATGGGTTTGTGCCCTAGCAACCTCCAGAGCATTCTAGTGACTTCCTATATCTTCCATGTACTCGTGGCTTTTATATAGTCATTGTGTTTTAATCACTTAAACTAAATTCTCTTTTTATGTTCAAATTGTCTTATCTTTGGTTAGTGTGTCTCTACACAATTTTATTAGCTCTCAATAACATCAAATTCTGTCACAACGAGTTTCCCAAGCCCAACTGGTACATTTCCTGTCCCGGCCATGTCTCCAAGGAGCCCTGGTTCCTTTCAGATGAAAACAGTAGACACAACAATCTGAATCCCACATTTATTACTGTGATGGTTGTCTACTTCTTGGAGTTTTCAGTGGACAGACCTAGAAAATACGTCTTTTTTTAAAAGCAGGGTGGTCGGGAGTTTACATCAACATTTCTTAACCTCAGCTCTACTGACATTTGGGGCCAGTTAATTCCTTGTTTGGGGGACTGTCCCGTGTGCTGTAGGATGGTTAGCAGTACCCCTCGACTCTCCTCAGTAGCACATGCCCCTCAGTGTGTAAATCCAAATTATGCCCTTGCATTGTGAAATGCCCCAGAGCGGGCGTGGGATAAGGGGGCAAAACTGAGGCTAGTTGAGAACCACTGTTTTACACTTATGTTTCTAACAACGTTAAAATAATTCCCTAATTGTTTTAGCCATTTGTGTGTGTGTATATTTATATGTACATATGTATATGTGTGTGTGTGTGTTTAGATATGAATATATAAAATACCAATATCAGCATAACATCTAACAAAACCTGCTCTGTGGACTGGTTTTTCATCCTCTGCATGAGATCTTCGGTCAATCACATAGTCTTTAATCAGTAGAATAGCCTCATTTCAGTAATCAAAATGCCCAGGCCAGCATTTTCTCAACATTCCAAACTCTCACCTAATTTAGGTTTACCTCTTTGCTGCTTGGGCTCGAAGCCTTCAGGGAAGAAGAAAACAAGGTTACGTTCCTCTCTGTTTACCCTGCTCACACTCCTAAGTCCCACTAGCAGCTGACCAGGGCGATGGCCTAGGAAGAGGGGTTAAAGGGTGAAGGACAGTTATACACGGCAGGTACATGTGTGGCCGTTGATGGAGTTCTCTATTTTTGATGGATGACTCTTTCTCTAGCAAAATACTTTGGTGGGATTCTTGGGGATATTTCACTGGGGAGCTTGAACTGTAATCTGGTAATGCAGGTGATGCCCCTTTTCTCTCGGGAAATTTGTGACCCTGGCCCTCATCCCCTGGACCTGCAGTGGTTGGCCCTTCCCAGAGTGCCTATGTTGGATTGCAGTGCCCTCTAGGCTGCCCTTGTGGGCAGAACCATTTTAAAACAGAAAGTTAGAAACTTCTATTTACACAAATATTTTCAGAAACATGTTCAAATTGAAAGTATAGAGCTTAATGAACGGTTACTCAGTAAATGAAACCATGTTTCTACTATCACCTGGGCCACAAAATTTAAAAATTAGGAGCTTCCCAAAAGCTCCCTTGAAACCTCTTCCAATTACCTCCCAAAAGTTACTACCATCCCAGCTTCTAATATCATAAATGGTTTTGAGTATTTTGGAACTTTATTGTAATGCAATCATACAGCATTTTTCTGTGTCTACTTATTTTACACAGGAATTCATCCACGTTTTTGTATGGGTTAGAGTTCCTGTATAATAATGTATTTAATAAATAAAAGAGTTTGTTTATATATTATGCTATAAATGATCATTTGGATTGTTTTCAGTTTAGGGCTATTTGAATGCCGCTTCTATAAATATTCTTGTACAAATCCTTTTTTTTTTCTCTATATGTGCATACCTGTCCTTATGCATGAGTTTTGCGTTTGATCCCCCCAGGACCCTGGGAATGTCAATGGCACTAGAACAGTATACAAGGTCTGTTCAAAAGGTATCCAGCTATATAATATGAAAAATAGAGACATTTATTGAAGAAGATACAAGATATAAGAAACATTGTACATAGGACAATGATGCCTCAGTCCCCTTCAAAGTCTCACACAGTTCTCCCAGTCACTATCAGCTGCCCTGTCGTGTTCTCCTGAATTTCATCAACCATCTGAAATCTCTTCCCTTTCAAAGGTGGTTTTAGTTTGGGGAAAAGCTAGAGACCACAGGGTGCCAAATCTGGGCTGTAGCGGGGCTGAGTCACCTGAGTGATCTGATGTTTCACTAAAACACTGCACAAGATGTGATGCATGAGTGGGCACGTTGTTGTCATGAAGCTGCCAATCACCAGTTCCCATAGCTGAGGCCTTCTGCATAGTCTGAATAGTTTCTGCAGAATCAGAATAGTTTCTGCAGAAAATTTGATGCAGATTCATTGTTTTACTTGCTAAGTCATTTTGAATGTGATGGCCACACTGTACACATGCTAACTCAATGGTGTCTACCACCCCCACTGACTAGTACAGTGAAGTCATCATTGTTCACACATGCGAATTCCAGTCCACTCTCCTTGGCTGCCAGGTTACATCGATTTCATGCGAACCATTCTCATTGTAATAACAATGGCTGAACTTTTTCTGGACAGTTCTCTCATATGGTCTTTGACACAAGTTCATATGCCCTGCAGTAGTGAAAATTTACCTCCCAAAAAGCAAAGTTCATGTTTCGTTTTCAGTCATGGATGACTCGTCTCCCCACCCAAAGTTTCAGGCTTATTTCTGGCTTCATTGGAATATCTTGGTAGTGTTTTCTAATGCTACTTTCATGCTTAAGACAGCATCTTGAGATGCCCTATTATATGCCGAGTTCAGGTCACAGGCCTTTCTCCCAGTGGGCCCAAGGTCACAAATCCCAGCCCTTCGTGAACTTTGAATCCCAGTTACCATTTTTTGATTTTATAATTATATAAAAGCAATATACATAATAAATTACATAAAATACTCAACCCTTTATTATAAAATAGACTTTGTGGTAGATGATTTTGCCCAACTGTAGGCTAATGCAAGTATTTTGAGCACATTCAAGGTAGGCCAAGCTAAGCAAAGTGTTAGGTAGGTTAAATGTATTAAATGTACTGTTATACCTCAGTACTTGTCAGCTCCAGAACTCATCAAACCTTGTACTTGTTGAGTTTTCATGAGAAAAAAATATGTTTCAGCACTTGGTGCTTGATCAGGACTCATCGCACCTGCTAGAACTTGTATGAATCATGACACCACCCTGCAGGAGAAGATGCTTCATCGCCCCTTACTTGCTCGGTACTTGTCAGTTTAAGCACGCGTCATGAGTTCCAGAAAAATTAATGACAAGTATCAAGGTACCACTGTATTTTCCACTTAACTATATTTTTAGCTTATACAGTGGGGTTAGTGTAACCTTACTGTGAGTCAAAGAGCCTCTGTATGTGTTTAAATTTATATGCAACTCATTTCTAATTCTTTCATACCAGAGTTTCTCCCTTATACATTCTCTGTTGTACTCACCTATTGTTGGCTAGGTTACATCTTTCAAAACCTCTTTAGGAAGAGTATAGCAGGACCTTATTTCTTGATTTTCTGCATATTTGAAAATGTCTTTCAGTTGCCTTTAAAACTGAATAACTTGACTAGGTATAGATTTTGGAGGGCCATATCTAGGACACATCTAACTACATTTGAGACTTAGGGACGAGATAATAACCATAATTATAGTAGACATTCACTAAGTACTTGCTATGCACCAGACTATTCTAAGTTCTTACATGAGCTCATATAATCCTTTGATATTATCTTTACTTCACTTAGCAAAAGGAAAACAAAGATCACCCAGCTAATAAATAGTGGGGTTGAAACTTGAGCTTAAGCAATATTGTTTCATACTCTTAACTCTCATACCACCTCTCAAGTTAATTAAGCTAAAATTTGTGACCCTAGGCATATTACTCAACTTCTTGGTGCCTCAGTCAACTCTCTATGCAGTGGGACTACAATACTTTCCAAGGTCGCTGTGATAATTAAATAAGTTAATGTATGCAAATAGCTGGCAACGGTGCCTAACACATACAAAGTGCTTAATAATTATCTGTTGCTGTTGTTATTACTATCTTACAGATAGTAAGCTGCAGATCTGAGCTTTTAAAAAACAGTCTGACTTTAGTAACTGCTCTTCAACATTCAGTATCAGCAATTAAAGTGGCATTTCAATTAAGTAGGGAAAAGGGATTATTTGGAAAATAGTGTTGGGATGTATTTGATAAATAATAAATACTTGCTGAATGAATGAGGATTTTGTAAACTATATATACATTCACTTAACAAATATTAACAAATAGACATTATGTATTCTCTAGGTCTATATAGACAGATTGGAAGGAAACATGACAATAAAATTAGTCACATGGTAATGAGATTATAAATGATTTTCTGTTTTGAATTTCCCTAACATGTTACAAAATTTCTCTCATAATGCAATATATTAAATTTAAAAAATTAACCACATAATGGCTATACACAAAGTTTGAGCTATGCAGAAAGAGATGATTGGAAGATCAAAGCTCAGGATGAGATTTGGAGCCGTGAGAAAATAACGAAACTACCAACATAGTGTGTACAGTAGAATACACCATATAAAGAACTGGCAAAGAAGAGGGATTGGCAAAGGGAACTTAAAAGGGACTTTTGGAAAGACGTATGAAGAGCCATGGGAGTCCTTC
>PVKM010019101.1:0-24477 GCA_004027735.1 Carollia perspicillata | reverse complement strand
TCAGTGTGAGCTTTCCCCAAGGACCTTCTGTGTTCCCTTCCCTTCTTCTATCATGGGCAACCTCATTCATTACCAATAGATGGCTTTTCAGATTTGTCTGGCAAATCTCTGTTGCAGCTTACATCTCTAAAAAGCTCCAGCTTCATTTGTGCCCTCATTTACCTATCTACTAGGTTGTCCTTAGAAAGACCTCTCCATCTAATGTAAAACAACTACCACCGTCATCCCCCTCACCAGTAAGATGTACATTTACTCATATATGTTTTTTGTTACCTTCTCTTCTTTCCCCTCCCACTATTTGAATTCGATTTTTCATCTTGTCTTTCCCAGACTACAGAATTCACCTCTGATTTTCCAGTTTCCCAACTCATCGTTCATTCTCCAACATATCCGATGAGCTCTATCTACTGTAGCCGACACTTTAAAGCCTTCTCTTAGATGTTCCAGCCCTCGGAGTCACCACTAACCCGGGGTTCTCCCTCCTCCTTCATTCAGTTTGACGGCCTCGTTGCAGTCTCCGGCAACAGCCCAAACTACTGTATTTCCCAAACAACCCAGGTTTTTCCTCAGATTATCGTCTTTATATACACCAGTCTCTTTTACTCGAGTCACCTTTAGCCCTTCCTATATGGAAAACTACTGATTTTTACCTTCTTTAAGACCCAACTAAATTGTTATCTCCCGCATGAAAATGTTTCTTTCTACCCCAAACCATCACGGTTCATTTATCCCATGATGCTGACAATGTCTTTTAAAATTATAGCTGTTTCCTGTTTTTATTTTTTTATTTTTTTGCCGAGTATAGTGTGAGCTCTTACTAGTTACTGATTTCTTAACATCCGCACATTCACATAATGGCTTTCCTCAACCGACCTTTATGTACGTGGCTAGTATTTTGAAATGTGTATATTATCTAGGAAACCATGTTTCTAACGTTCATTTAGTTTTGATAATAAATAGTTTGTTAAAAAGTGTTTTTGAAAAAATATGTTACCTTCAATTATGAAAATAAGATCAAATCTGTAATAACTTAGTATAGATACTTGTTTAATAACTGAAATTTAATCCCACACATTAAGTTATTTAAACAGCTTAATTTAAACATGAAATAATTTGTATTTGGTTATTTTAACATTTCAGACATTCTTTGAAGGATCGCAAGTTCACATTCACTTTGTCTGATATGCTCTAGCATTTTAGAGGATAGATCGCCCTCTGGTGGAAATTTTAAGTCCCAACTAAAAGTTCTAACAATTATGTCTAGCTTGTCTATGTTGTCACCAGCAAGTTAGTAAGAATACTGGTTGCACAGCAGAATATGTATTAAATTAATGAGCTGAAATATAATGGAAAATAAAAGTAAATAAGTTTTAAAAATAGGCAAATGTGTTCTTGCTTGCCATAACCACTCACTTGTATAACAATAAATTTAATATTGTGAATCTTATGAAGACCGTAAAAACTCAACAAACAGAGCAATAATCTATTGCTGACTGACTTCTTTAAAGCACTTTTATCATAAATCATAAACCAAAATTTGTTTTTGCTGATATCATGCTATTTTAAAGTCTTTAAATTTCATTTATTTTTCTTTTATTAAGGCTCATTTACAAACAGTTTAAAGCCGATTGTACTCATCGTTTCTAAAGGGGTAAATGATTGAGAGTAACTCTAGTGGTTGGAGATGTTCTTTCTATGATTCCGGACTGCTGATCACATCCCCAGTACGATTGTTGACGTCACCTCGAGAGGCAGTGCATTTTCACCCGGGGAGAGTGGTGTATTTGGTGCATACTTTGTATTTTTAAAAAATGAAAGTTTAATATCCTCATAATGGAAAGTTTTCTAAGACATTCTTGGCTTGGCAGAGATGATATATGAGTCTGAACATACACCTCAATTGCACGGAGCCGTTGAGGAAACGAAAAAGCAGAATGCGTTAGGGGAACAGGGATACCTTGTGAGGTGGGAGAGCTCAAGACCCCCCAGTTCAGTGGTTTATTAACTGTGTGGTCTCACAATTGCAATACTTATCATAGTGTTCCAGTAATATAAATACTAGTAATTATGAGCCATCATGTCAAGCAGTTTCATATCACATATTCTTAAATAATCACAACACTCACATGATCCAGGTCCCCTTATCATCTGAATTGTACAAATTCAAAACTAGGTCAGAGATGCAAAGCAACTTTTCCAAGTTCAAAGAGCTGGTATGGGTCGCAGGTGGAAAATTAAAGCAGGATGCCTGAGGTTCGATTTGCCCACTGAACAACATAATCATAATAATAATTTTTTAATTCAAGGTTTTTATTTCTTGGGCAGTTGAGCCATAATTTATAAGTTTGCTTATTGTAAGATCAATTAAAGTGTTATGAAATTATTTTATGGATATTTGTTTTAGTAGACTTCTATGAGACATAAATAATATAAGCTAGAGCTATATTATAAGAAGAATCCAGAAAAATGCTTATTTCAAATAAATTGAAATAAGTCTTAGCCATTTTTATGGTTAGCGCTTTAGAAACTTCCAGGTATTAAGTTACACTTACAATAACCTTCTGTGACTGAGCTGGGTGTGAGCCTTCGCCCCAAGTAGCGATAATGATCTCTTTAACTTCTTTGAATTATATCATCTAGGTATCCATACCTAAACATAATTTGGGTTTGCCTGTTTTTCTTATTTAATACATTCTGTGTTCCTTGATGTCTTGTTTATTTTACTCATTTGTGAAAATTATCTATTATTATATAAATGTTCAGTTTATTTGCATTGCTCTGTGGTAATTCATTGCATTCATTTCAAATAGTTTAATTGTTTTTATTATTATTGATAGTTTCAGGTTTTCCTCCAATTTATTTCTTAGATCTGTCATGGAACAATGCAGTGGGATTTCTGTGCCATAAGTTATGCACATCTTCAATACTGCTCTATATTTTTTATCCAATTTTCAAAATGACTGCTCCA
Organism: Carollia perspicillata; assembly: GCA_004027735.1. Taxonomy (NCBI): domain Eukaryota; kingdom Metazoa; phylum Chordata; class Mammalia; order Chiroptera; family Phyllostomidae; genus Carollia; species Carollia perspicillata. Next base: position 21,509 of record PVKM010019101.1, on the reverse strand, counting down.
ATTCACTCTTAGCCAAAGAGTGGAATCTATTGTTTTGCTTCTTGCCATTCTGGTGATTGTGTTAATTTGCCTTTCTTTGAGGTCAACAAGGTTGACTCTTTTCCAAAACATTTGGTGCATCTCTAGCAGATAGATATAGATAGACAGAAAGATAGATAGACAGATGATGATAGATAGATAGATGATAGATAGATAGATAGATAGATAGATAGATAGATAGACAGATAGACAGACTCGATTTCAAGAAATGACCGTGAAGAAATGGGTTAGAAACAGATTGCATTCTATTTAATTTCTGATTACCCAGTGATACATTTGTTTCTGAATTAATCTCTTCTTGTAATGCATTTCCTAACACAGTAAAACCTTGCTGCGTACTGCACTTAGCGGACTGCTGGAAGGAGATTGGCTTGGAAACAAATGTGCCCTTGAGTAACTGGAAATGAAATAGAAGAGAGAAAAAAAGTTTAGGGACATAAGGGCTTTTTTTATCACAAAAACTATATAAAATGATGTTAAGAAACACTTAAATTACTAAGAATGAAAAACTTTGGTTACTAAAATAATATTAAAAATACTTTGGTTACTAAGAATGATTAAGAAAAACTTTGGTTACAACCTTTCTATGAAGATCAAATCAAAGATATTAATAATTAAGTTATTAACATAAAAATAAGTATGGTCAGCCCTGGCTGGCATAGCTCAGTGGATTGAGCGCAGGCCTGCAAGCCAAACGATCGCGGTTCGATTCCCCGTCAGGGCACATGCCTGGGTTGCGGGCCAGTACCCGACGGGGGACGCACGAGAGGCAACCATACATTGATATTTCTCTCCCTCTCTCCTTCCCTTCCCCTCTAAAGATAAATAAATCAAATCTTAAAAAAAATTAAGTATGGTCAATAAATTCACTTAAATGGGGAAAACTGTGACTTTAGGGAAAATATTCAAGCATTATATGTACCTTTTCCTCCAAAATCTGATAGAATCAAGGGCTCTGAAAGTAAGTGGAGAAACGAAGACACATGGACACAAAAGAAGCAGAAAAAAAAAAAAAACTAAGGCATTTGTCTAGAAAAGAACTATGAGTGTTAATTGGCACATAAACTTGCATATAATTGAATAAAATGTTAATGTAAAGGGTGGGGCAAAAGTAGGTTCACATTCGTGAGTACATGAAACACAGAGTTTATTCTTGTGTCATTCCCCACGCTGTAAACCCACTTTGGTCCCACCCTGTATCTTTAAGAGAAGCGAACCACCATGAAAACCAGGAATCTGGGTATAGCTTGTCTTTGTCTCTCTGCACCTATACCTACCTGTGAGCTAATAAGCAAGAGTTAGGTGACCGAAACTTCTTAACTCCTATGGAGGCCACACTGTATACTTTACATGTGACTAGAACAATAGTGGGGGGAAGGAAGAATCCCGTTAGAGTGTGGAAATAAGGACTAGAGAGAACAGCGGATTTAGGAATTTCTCCTACAGAGAAGATTCTGGCCTCGAACAAAGACCTTACCTTAGACACCACTCACTAGAGGATAGAGATACAGTTCCAGTTCATATTACAGAATCACTCTGGGCAACAAACTCTTTGGATTTTTTTCTTTTAATTGTAACACTTTTTTTAAAAATTAGTAAAATATACATAAAATTGATCACTTTTAAGTGTATAATTCAGTAGCATAAATAATTTCAAAATGCTGTGTCACCATCTCTATCTTCAAAAAATGCTTTATCTCCTTGTATGTCTCTATGAATCCATTAACTCTTTTGTTCTTTCATTGTTCCTCTTCCAAGATGGTAGTATTTATCTCTATTTTATTGTCTCAGCTCCCTCAACTCCAATCAATGTGTGGGGAGATAATAACTTTTCCTTACTATTTATTGGTCTTTGGTTCCAGGGCGAGCTCCCATCATTGGGTGAAAAATTTAGATTATGTTCCTTGAGAAAGGAATGAGTGTATTTTGCCTGGGTGAGGAATAGTGAGCTGAATACCTAGTGAGTAAGCAGGCTGACTGTGATAAACTTCAATGTTGTTCCCAAAATCTTTCCAACATTGTTCTTTGCAGCAACATGATAGAATCACACACCCTTAGGCTCTTTTTGAAATTAGCTGTGGCCATGTGACTTGTTTTGGACAATGGACTGTGCACAGGTGACACATGCCTTGTAAGATAAGAACCTTTAAGGGCCAATTTGTAATTCACCACATTTACTTCCCACTGCTACGGTATTCATGTTCGTAACACATGTGTGAGGATGGAGTCTCCGTTAGCTTGAACCCCTGAGTGCCTCTATGTAGGATGTACAATGTATTTAAAATGTATATTTTTGCTGTTAAGCAAAATTTTGGAAATATATGTTATCACATTATTTTCCATACTTTGATTGTGACAATAGAAATGTTTTTTAAAATCAGTTTCTCTATAGAAACAGCAGTGTTGCTACCCTAGCTAATTGTCTTAAATAAAAGGATCTGAAAACATCAGGACTCCTTGCTCCTACTTCCCACTGCTGTTTTATCACTTCTGTGTTTTAACTGTCTCCATTGTAAATGTGTTGCATATTATTTTAAATAGTTCAGGCTTGTTAAAATTTATCCATGTGTGCACCACTTTCAGCATTCTTTACTTTTTAACTTACCTTGGCTTCTAATCAGAAAATCCATTCCTGGTGATGAAGTGCAGGCTTCTTGGGTAATCACTTTTGATGTGGACGTGGTAGGAGTGGTTTAGATTACTCATCCTTTACCTAAAGTGAAATTACAGCTAAGCTAATTTTTCATAATGCATTCAAGCTGCCTCTATCAAACATCAAAAATAATGGTATGATTCTGTTATTAAAGACAAAAGAACTTTTGTTAAAGTTTTCTGTCTTCTCCCCAGTGAACAAATAATTGATTGGTTACTTACTCTTTGTAAAAAAAAAAAAAAAAACATTTTAGGGTAAAATTGACACAGTTTAGCAGAAAATTTTGGAAGAATTTGAGAGTAATTTTTAGTTGTGTCTTTCACAAGGTATGCAAGACCACTTTGAATAAATTAATACAATGCATTCTGAAGGTTAGGCCATGCATGCTGAGAAGGACATCTTTACTTAAGAATTACAGTTGGATGATTCTAGATCAAAGATTTAAAAGAACGATTTGGAAGAAGTTCTCCAGGGCTAATTAATTACTGTGTGTTATGAGGAAATAAATGAAGTTGCAGTATAATGGTTTTTTTTCTCCAATAACCTCATCTGTGCTGCAGGCTACCTACCTACCCGATAATAGCAACATGCCTGCTGATAGTTACACGTGAACACTTTCACCTCTTCTGGGTTTTATTTTAACTCAAGGGGATAGAGTCCAATGATCTTGGTAAAATGCGTGCCCAGTAGTTAAAGCCCAGATACACACACGTCTACTTGCACAGAGTTAACTGTGGAATGTAAAGAACACTGAGATCCGTTTTTTCCCTGAGGATATATCATAAAGAAGGTAGTTCTAATGGTAAGGACAAAGTTTAGTACGTTAGTAAGAGTTCTTTTGTTTTTTGTTGTTATTTATTTTCTTATTTTTTTCTCTGGAAATAAGGCTCTATTTCCATCATTTTTCAAAATGATCTGGTCTGCATTCTCAGAATAAATGTTGAGACTTTTGTGTTCTAATATTATTTCTAAACTTTCCATTATATTTAAAATTTCATCACTTCTCATCATATTATTTAGAACAATTTTGTCTTGCCCAGTTCATCAAGTGTACTATCATATAACAATTATAAATCATTGTGCTGCAATAGCAATAAACCACTTAATGTACAGAAGAAAATGAAAATGTGTTATTTTTAAGCTGCCAGCAGTTGACTATTTTTCAGTGGAGAAAATTAAAATTCATGTGTGAAGATGGATTACACTTTCTTTTTTATAAGGAGTCAAATCTGTTAAGCCAAGAAGTAGCAAATGAGCCCCGCGATGCTGTAAGCACGTCTACACCCCCAGCCTCAGCTGTAGTGAAGAACTTCAGAAGAGGAGGAGCTCCTCTGCTCAGCAGACTTCTGTGAAAATTTGTTTAATTGCATTTTTACAGATTAGTGAGTTGAGCCCATAAGCAGAAATTGGGGGACGGGGATCTCACTTCTTTTCCTTGGTCTAATGCCTGTCATCAGAAAGGCTAGATTACAGATTAAGGGGAGCCATCAGTGGGCCAGGGGAACCGTCACTGGGAGGGCCAGATGTTCTGCGACAAAAAGGGGGCCAGTGGGACTATAAGCAGAGGTGATCGGGTCGAGAGCATCTCTAGTGTGTGTCAGTTAAAAACTTCAAGGACCAATGTTGTCTTATATCCAATATAAGAATTTTATTTTTTGAATTGTATTTTGCATCTATTGATCAGAAACCTTTAGGAAGGTTTTGTTAAAACTCATTTCATTAACATTTGAGTGAAGTTATCTATATCCACACTTGGGTTGAAATGGCATTCTTTACCACCAAAGAGGGAGAAGCTAGTTAATAAATGTCCAGTGGACATTTGTGGATTCTCAAGAGTTATTTGAGGGTTAATGGAAAATTTGAAAGGCTAGAAATTTTGGAAATGCTTTATTATATCATCAGTGATCTATTTCTAAACTCTAATATCATGATCAATCTGAAACCTGTTATTCAAAATCCTCCCTCTCTTGCCATCACTATTGTTCTATTTTCATATATATATACACACACATATGTATATACGTTATATTATATTTTCCTGCACTGTTATATTTATGCTATATTTATATATGCACACATCATAGTCTATGTTGTTATAAACACTATCATGAGAAAAATCTATTCTGATATTCTATATTCTATATTCCAGTAATTTTCCTATTTTAGTCTCAAAAATTTGTATTCACTTAATTATTTTCATCATTTTTGTAGAATTGGTCCTTTGCCACTTATTTTAGTTCTAAATAATTTGATTTAACCACAATCTCTCACTCTATTTTTTTAAATTTGATATCACACTTTATCATTACTACAACATTCTTCCTTGTTTACATAAAATTCATTCATTCCATATTAATTCCACAAAGATCCCTTTGCTTTTTTATCAGTCAGAATAGGTGAGGTTGGCTCCAGGAACCAGGACCATGCAGAAGTTCTTCCCTGTATCTCCCCTTCAGTGGAGGAGCTCTGCAACCCAGAGCTACTACTGATCTCAGCATCAGAGAGTCTCATTTGTAGGGGTGTTTCCACAGTCGTCTTGACAAAGAAAGGTAACTGTACACTCTTACATCAGAAATGGCATGATCAAGACTGGAGATTACTCATGTAAGGGCAAAGCAAGCCATTTTTTTAGTAACTCCCAAGTAGCAACCTAGTTCTCACCTCCCGCTTCTGTAAAACTGTTTAGCTTGTTAAGATAAGGGACTGTAAACCCATTTATCACTCACCCCGCCTGCCTACTGCCCATGCCTGGCTAACACCTGCATTCAGCTTCTGTAATCTGCTTGCAACATTTTCCAACCCAGCTTTCACGCCAGTCTGATAGTATAAAGGAAAACTTACTCCCCATGTTCAGGGCCCAGAATATGGAGGCTGTCTCCACTGGGTCCGCATGCGTTAATAAAGCGCTCACTCCGAAGACCCCACATCATGTCCGAGTCCGTTTTTCCGCAACACTCATACTACTTTCACTTGGAATTTATAGGCCACATCCAACTGAAAAGGGTCCAGAAGTCTAGTCTTCTACATGAGCCCTAAAGAGGGAAGTCTTGGATATTGGGAAAGAATACTGAAGACTCCCCCAGTCAGTGCCCTGAAAACCTGACACAGGAAACTGGAAAAAGAAGAAGAGATGGTGATTGATTTATTATAGCTATTCTGGAAGTACCAAGGAGGTTACGAGAGAACAGCTATAAAAATACACAAAGGAATATTCAAAGTATTCCTTGAAATATTTAAGAAGCAAATAATAATGAGACTTAATTAAGTTCTGATGGTAGAATGCAGCTGAAGTTGAGGTAATAGGAAGATACCCATGGACTCCTTATGTAAATATGAATATGAATGCAGGAGTTAATGAGTTTGAGATTTACAATGAGGAAAATGGGAAGACGATTAACTTAAAAGTATAAAAAAAGGTTCAATTTCTCTGAGAGAAACATTGTTTAATAGCACTATACATAGTGATGACAGTGCAGATATAATGGAAGCAAAACATGGAAGAGGTTGCTAAAATTATTCTGGTGACAAATGCTATTAACTTTAAGTAAGAAATTGACAGACTTAATAGAGAGCTAGGAGTCCAGAGAAATTTAATAGGCAAAATGGGCAAAACTAAAGTGCCCTAATAAATACTGTAAGACGTTTCTCCTTTCCCTATCCTTCTCTATCTTGCACCCCTGTTTAATTCAATCTGTTCTCACGATTTTGCATACACTCTATTCATAATTCATTGTGAAACAAATTTCTAATGTAGACTTTGTTCTGATTTCCAGGAACAACAACAAAAAATTACCACGATATTTATCACCCATCTGAATTTGAAATTGAATAGGTCTGCATTCATATTTTATATTGTCCAAACTCTCCATTGTGCCTGAGCTCAGTAAGTGGTGCCGCTAACCACAGAATTTATCATGCCACTACTTTGCCGCCATAACCCTCACATTTATCTCCAAGGGTGTATCTCGTTTTTCAATATCCCTGCCTACATTACATATTAAAGATTCCTCAAATACACCCCCTTCTCTTCATCAATACAGCCACTTCCTTAAAGAAGGGAACATCAGATCTTACCTGCACAAATGTTCGATCTTTCTAGAGAGGCTTTCCACAATGACTCTAACTCTAGGCCAGCTGAATTTCTACACAGACCAATAACAATTTCAAAAGCTGCCTCGATGATGTAACTTCTAAACTTAAAACCCTGCAGCCCCTTCTTATTTTTTCTAGGGTCAAGTCTAAAATTATTCACCTGGCCTGTAAGGCTCTAACTCACTCACGTCTATTTCTCAGGCTTTTCTGTCTCAACCACAAGATTCTAAAATAAACCCTCTGTCACTTGGGCACATTTTCATTCCCTCCAAAGCACCTGGTTCCTTCCTTTTGCTTCAGGGTCTTCAGGCAAGGTCTTCCCTTTGCCAGGGGCAATTTTAATTCATAGTCTGGTTCAAACCCTGCTTGCTCGTTTTCAACCAATACCTCCTTAGTGTATATCCACAGCAGTCTTTACTTCTTTACAGAAAATGTCAGAATCATGTAACTTTCTACTTTTACATGTTGTCAATCTCCCTGATTAAATGGCAGGGTCATAAAAGTGGTGGCCATTTCTGATTTGTTTGCCACAGTAGCATCTGGTAGAGTGTTTTGCAGGGAGTTGACTTAAAACTCATAGTTCATTGAGAGAATTAATACACGAGGATTTAACCAAAATCATGAATGTAAGGCAGATAGATAAGTGTTGAACTTCATATCACTTGAGGTTCATGCTAAGAATAGTAATAATGCTAATGATAACAGTAACATGTAGGATTCATTGTATAGTCTTTAGGAGTCAGGCAATCAGCTAATAACTTCACATATTTCAGATGACTGATTTTATGGCCAGCTTTCTAGCTCAGTTCTCTGGCTGGCATCACATACCTTCACCATTTTTACTCTCAGTATGTCTTCATTTTTCTCTTACCTCTAGAAGACATGCTTTGTCATTTTCTCAGTAAGCATCATCTAACAAGTCCGTAAACAAGAGGTGTTACAGCTCCATTTCCTCTGTCACAAAAGAGAACAATGGCTAGGTCTTTAGTTAATATTTTATCATTCTATGTGCTTGTTATAGTGTCCTAAGTGCAGTAGACTATCAATAAACTTTGGGTAGGTGAAAATAATGAGGAGATGTGCTTATTAAAATGACTAGAATTCAATCAGGGTGTTTCAACAGCCTCTGAATTTGTCTCTTTGAAAGGTGAAATAAGAATCTCTAAAAAAGAGTATAACTGATAAAAACCAAACATATTATTTCAATTATGTGCACTATTCATTGGTGAATACTTAAGTGTGATGTAAGAAACAAAAGAAAGTGGCTACTGAACAAAAGGTGTGGTTCAGATCATTCTAATGAAATATTTTAGCACATAAAAACAGATATGATGTGGGGTGACTTTTCTTCCCAGGTATATGTGAATGTTTTTACCAAACCTGAACATAAGACTGGAGAGATTTTTGGAAGTATTTGAGAAAATATGCATAGTCTGGAAACTTCATGTTCTGAGACAAATGTCTGATGGAGGCTTGGGCACGTTTTCTGGATTCCACGTCATGGACAATTTATGACAAATTTAATGATCAAGGGCCTGACTGTGCAGCAGGTAAAATATTGGTATGAGAAAAGAAAGCTTTAATGAAACAACACTGATGGATAAAGTATGGAGAAGTTCAATATTCCAGCCACCTTTTGGTAAGAGAATGTATAGCGTAACTCCAAATGCATTGTTTCCAGACTTCATTGCACAGAAACACTCCGATCAAAGAAACAGGTAACATTCCTGGAAATATGATTGAGGTTATGGCTCAAATAGTTTAGCTGATTATACTCTGTGTTGCATGAATGAAGTCATAAAAATTCAACTTTAAATGCAATTATGGTGAAAAATTATTTTCTTAATGTAGTTTAGCTGATTGCTTAATGAAGTACATTCATTTTAGATTAAAATGCATGCTAAGCATAGGAATGTCCTCTACCTGGAGAATGATTTTTTTTTTTGACAGAAAGAATCCAGACAGAAGCAATCAAATGACTACATAATGTATTCACATACATATGGGAGCATTGAAATACATAGTCCTATGCCATATACTTTTGGAAGCATTTTGAAGTATTATCAAAATTGACTACTTTAGTTTTCATGTTTCCTTAGGCCAACTTTCTTATATTATCCTTAAGTCTATTTTATAGATTCTTAAAAGTGGTCCACATTTAAATGGAAGTCAACTCCATTTAATATTTGCCCATTTTATGCCCTATTGGACTAAATGATATTTTCAACATGCATATTCACCCATGTAGGAAAGGTTAAAACATATGTGATTATTTAAATTATTAATTTACAATATTATTTATTTTATTAAATTGTTGCTCGTTGTATGTAGAGGACAATAAGGAAATTTCTATGCTTACATTGGCTTTAAAAGATGAAGAAATTTAAAACAACTATTTTTTTTTTAACATTCAAGTATCTGATTTAAATAAAAACAACACTAACAGTCCCAGCTGGTATGCCTCAGTTGGTCAGAGTGTCCTCGCTGAGGCCGAAAGGTCACAGGTTTGAATCCAGGTCAGGGCACATACCCAGATTTCAGACTAGATCCCCAGCTGGGGTCTGTACGAGAAGGCAACCAACTGAGTTTCTTTCTCTCTCCTTTCCTCTTTCTCTAAAAGCAGTGAAAAAATGCCCTCAGCTGAGGGAAAAAAACAAACTAAACAAAACACTAACAAAATCCTCTCGTGTTATTTAAGGTAGCTGTTAAAAAGGCCAAGTTATTTAGAGCATGGCCAAATTCTAAAGGTTGTCAATCTTTATAACATTGAATATTTAAACCAGAAAGTTTTAAATTCCCTTGGGTTCATGTGAAGTGCATTTGCTTTCTTTTTCTTTAAACAACATGTCGCAAATTTAGCGGCTGAAGTAAATGTTGCAAGTCAGGTTTCCAGGTGGGTTCGCCTCTGTTCTCTCTTAGGGTTACACAAGCCCAAAATCAAGATGTTGGACTAGTTGGGCTCTTATCTTGATGTTCTAAGAAAGAACCAACTTTTAAGTTCATTTAAATTTAGTATAATTGAGTTCCCTGTGGTTAAAAGACTGAGGTCCTCACATGTGGTTGGCTGACCACTAGGCATCTCTCTCAGCTTTTGAATATAATGCATTGATTCTTGTATGTTATACAAGAAAAAATGCACCTGATTACTTAGACATAAAATTTTTTTCCCAATACTATGGCAAAAAGAGAAAGCAACCATTACAACATAGAAGAGAGATCCAGCTAAAATTTGCTTTAACAAAAGGCATGGAGATTTTGAAATGCTGAGATGAGCTAAAGCAAAAGTACTGGGTAATGTTGGGGGCGGGTATTGGGCAGTGTGATTAGGTCATCCGTGCTTGCAGTTGCTTCTTACTGAAGTCAGGCTCCTACCCTCCCACGGACGCTGGGAATCGGAAGTGCTATCTTTTTTGCTCATTGCATTTTAAAGGGATGACTCTCAGGTCTTTGAGAAAATCACTTTTGGGTTGTAGAAGATTTACATCTCTGAAGGGGCAGAAGACAGAATTTAAAATGACAAGTTTTCTAAAATAAGTGCTGTGAGGAAAGGGAGGTCAGGGCCTGCAGTTAGGAAGACACCTGCCTCGAGTTAAGTCAAGCTGAAGGGTACTACTGGCAATGCCGTCTAGGTCGCCGCAGCCGCCTCCCTATTTGAAGCCAGCAGCGTTGTTTTGAATCATTCTCGTGCCCTCTGACTCCCTTTTTCTGCCCATCCAAAGAAAACTCTGCTTACAAAGCCTCGTATGATTAGGCTTAGCGCCCCCGGATCATCTCTCATTGCCACATAATAGGCCATAAGCATCGGAATGAAATTCATCCTGTTCACAGGTTCCATCCACAGTCGGTGAGGACGGGAATTACACAAGGGTGAGGGTCACTGAGAGGCATTCTCAGAATTCCGCCGACTAAATGAGGTGTGTAGTTTCTTTTTCCATTATGGCTTCTGGAAACCAAGTTTAATTTTCTCTACCGTAACTTCAAGTATCATCTTGATTCTTGATCCCAAGCCAATTCTGTTATAGTAGCCAATTTTGCCCTTCTATCGAACAGGGTTGGTAATGCATTTCATGGTTGTAATCCTTCATGGGCCGTGATGTAACTGCACTGGGCTTCTTACTTCATCTGCTCATTCAGATGAAAATGGGGTGGTCAAGTGAAGTTTCAAATTTTCATTGGAAAATTTGACCACAATCTGCCTGTCCACAGGAGTAGGTGAAGACATAGTTGTTTTTGCAATCCTGAATTCTAAATCGTGCTATTCCAAGAATGGCTCCTTCCAGGACTATAATCTAACACTTCTTTTCGATGCCTGAGGTTATCAAAAAGCCACCCCACCTGCGTGAACTCGCAAGGATCTTCCCCCTGGTGGCTATGATGTTGTATCTCTGATTTAGGAGGCAGTGAATTGATTGGGGTAAGTATATGTGAATGAGCTCATCCATTTTAAAGTACATGGCATCAAAAATGCATATTCAGAATGCATAATTCATTCAGCCTATTTATTGATATTTTTCAGAACTTTCTACTGGTTTCCTAATGCGTTGCCATTGAAAGTGTCATTTGTTCTAAAGTCAAAGTTTCCAATGTGAGCGTGTGTGTATTTCTGAGTGGTATCGGAAGGGACCTGTGGTCGGTATAGTCAGGTGTGAGTGACAGCGAGGAGGCTTTGGCAGGGCTGTTTCTGCAGTGATGCACCGTGAGCAGAGGCTGCAGTATTAGACCATACTGAGCATCTCCAGAGACTGCATTTAGCTCCGCCGAGCTAGCAATTAGCCGAACACTTTAATACACCTACTCACTTCGAACATCTCTTAGTTGAATTTGCATTTTTTTTTCCTTTAAATCTGGGATTCTTTTGAGATTTATGTGTTCTAACAACAACAACAAAAAAAAAAGCAGTGAGAATAGTAGTTTAGGCAGTTCACAGCACAGGCAAACAAATGCAAAAATCATCTGTTCTAATTATATATTATGCCTATATCACGATCGGCAAACTCCTCCCTGCCCAGTGGTACAGTTCAACAATATCTCACATGTATCATTGTGAAATATAAATTGTAGAAATATCAATTACCTGAAAGGTTAACAGATCTATAAGAAAGGATAGTAAACAAAAATTTTACATAATGGGATGTGGCATACATTAATCAGTGCGATCACTTTTGAATCACACACACTTTTTAAAAAAATGACGGTTTTGAGTAGAAATTTCATATTTCTGTCTTGAAGCAGTTAGAATAACTTTATTAGGTCGCATCACAATTTTGTACAAGATATAACCAATGGTAATCATCTCATTTTACACAGGATTTTTCTCAATATTAAAAATAATATCTTGCCTTTATTTTCTTAATAAACCAGTGACCATAACAATTTCAGAGAATCAGTGAATTACAGACTTAGAACACAGGTCTTCTTTCTTTATTTTATTCTCTTCTTTCTTAGTATATTTTTCATTAAAATGAAGATGATAAATTTTAGTTAAATAGATATCCAAGAAAATATGTTCTAATATGTAATATCCATCTTATATAGTCTTGTGTTTATGTAACAAAATTTTAGGTACACTCGAGGGTCTATTAATAGTTCTAGGGAGAGGGTAAACATTTACATAGAAGGTAGGATAAAAATCTATGCTAAATATTTTATCACAGAAATCTGTTGTTACATATATTCTTATTTCTAACACTACAGTGACAATTGACCCAAGGGGTTTGAAGAAAGAAAGAATAGCTAAAAATGTATAAAAAGTAAGGTCTTTTTAGGCTCCTAAAAAGTGGTTTAATAATTGGAGCATCATTGCCAAAGAGGGAACAAGCTGTACCAACCTCAGGTTGCTCTCATTTCTCCACTGCAAGTATCATCTCTGATTCTTGATGCCAAAGCAATTCGATGATTGTAGCCAAGTTTTTTCATTCCCTTGAATAGGGTTGGTGACAGATTTCATGGTGGTAACCCTCCGTAGGCCATGAGCTAAGTGCACTGGGCTTCCTATTTCACTCGCTGATTCAAATGAAAATCAGGTGGTCCTGTAAAGTTTCAAAGTTTCGTTGAAAAATTTGATCACAATCTCCCTTCCTTTCCCTATATAGATCAAGACTCAATTTCAAGTGATAAAATGTTAAACTCAAGATGGCTTAAAGGGAAACACAAACTTTATTAGTTCACAGAAAATAAAGGAATTAAAGACAAAGTCAAATTTTAGTAAAGTTGGGTATTTGGAAAGTTGGGTATCCTTTGAGATGTAATTAGGTAATGATTATAAAGATTAGAGAGGAAATAAATGAAATGGAGAATAGGAAAATAATAAAGAAATCAACAACCAATTTAAAAAAATCAACAATATTGTCCAACCTCAGGTACACTGCTAAGAAAAAATGTTTCTTGGTACTATTGACATTTTGGCCAAATAATTCTTTGCTGTGGGGCTGTCTTATGCATTAAAAGATGTTTAGCAGCACCCCTGGCCTCTACCCAGGAGAAGACAATAGTGAGAGATAGCCAACATACTCAAAATATCCAAAACAATAAAGTCATTGGTGAAAATGAAAAAAATGTGTCTTTATTTTATGGAACAAAACTGAACAAACTGAACACATTTTGGCCAATTCAATATAATGCCAAAAAGCACAACTGTTCAATTTAAAAATAAAGTGGTTGCCATGAAAATTCAAAACTATTCTACTGTGCATGGTATCACCCCAGAAGTAAAGAAACATCCCCACAAATAAAGAAGATATATGTAATGACTTCTGGACATTCACATTTTGGAGTTTCACATTTACATTTATCAAAATCGATAAATAATTATGAGACACAATCATCCAGAGACAAATGACTTTATTTAAAGTTGGGGAAAGCATGTGCAGAAACACTGCTCTAATGAAGATATACAAATGGCCGATAACCACATGCAAAGATACTTAACATCGCTAGTCATTAAGGACATGCAACTACAATTTTGAGATACAACTCTGTGCCCACTAGGATGGCTGTAATCCAGAAGGCATCAATAACAAGCGTTGGCAAGTTTGCAAATAATTTGCATTTTCATACTTTTCTGGTGAGAATGTAAAATTGTGTACTTTGGAAAATTGGTATTTCCTCAAAATTTAAGCATAAAATTACTATATGTTGATGTTTTCTACTTCTGGTTATATACCTAAAAGAAAGAAAAATACATATTCACATGAAAATGTTTATAGTAGCACTTTTTAATTTTAGCTAAAATATGGGCGGAAAAAAATGAATGTATACTAAAGTGATAAATGGATAAATTGAATGCAATGCACCCATAAAGTGGAATCGTTATTCATATAATGTGAATGAAATGCTGATGCATTCTGAAGACTGTATTTGTATAATTCAATTAATATGAAATGTCCAGAACAGGCAAACCTATAGACAGAAAATAAGTTGGAATTTTCCTGGGTCTGGGGAATGTGTGGTGAATGGGATTCATTGCTGATGGACATAGTTTATTTTTGGGACAATGTAAATATTTCAAATTTTATTCTGTGAATGGCTGCACAACTCTGTGTCTATACTAGGGGAAAAAAGCATCGAATTGAACACTTTAAATGGGTATATTTTATGGCATGTAAATTATGATAACTAAATCTACTAAACAATTTACTTGAATTTGCTTTATTGATTTGCCAGCCTTTTCTTTAGACATGAGTTGTGATCATTTGTATTTATACATATTGATCTCAGTTTGATTTATATATTTTGTAAAATCAGATCAGGTGTATTATATTCTCAGGGCAAATATTTTGACAGGGACTAGGAAAAACATTGGAAACCAAAAGTTTAGTGGTTATGGCAGCAAAGTTTAGATTATGTGAACATTGTTATTTTAAAAATTTGTTATAAATAATGAAGGTCATATTCAGGGTAAAAAAAAGTCACCAAACATGTCTCTTTTGAGAAAAAAAAATGTATCTCTTTATCAGGGAGATGCAATTGGATGAAAGACTTTGCCAACCACATCGGTTTGTGCTAAGAGGTCTTGCTTCCCAGTCGTCCACCCAAGCATCTGAGCTGTCACTCAGCAGACTGAACATCTCTGCAGAAGGGTAAGTGTGATCTCATGAGCTTCAGAGAAAGGCAGATCTGGACTGAAATACAACTTGTCGTCTTACAAGATTGCACAAGCTATTTACCCAATAAATCTCGGAGCCCTCATTTGTTAAATGGGGAAAAGAGCACATGCATTGCAGTATTTTTGTGAAGATGAAATTAAATGACAAGCGCTTAGTAATATCTCCATGTTAGATCTTTGGCATTTTATGAAGTTTGGAGGTTGTGAGTCTAGCTGTGATTGGGTATGATTGTGTTTATACAGTACTGAGTATATGAAGTACCTATGTATTTTAACTATATTTTAATTATATCACTTAACTCGAGATATCTGTTCATAAAGCTTTACTTAAATTCTGAAATTTGTTTAATTCTTGAAATTTAGATATTAAAGAGTATATTTACTATATCATTTGTGTTGGTTTTGTTACTCTTGCTTTTGACTATTCAGTGTTTTACCTTATTTAAAGAATAAAGGTTAGGGGATTTACCACCACTTTATCAAATACTTATGAGCTTATGTATTTTACTATCACAATTTTGTTGAGGTTAAAATAATTTATATCTACTTTAAATGGTAAACTATATGAGGCCAACAGTGATCTTAACTGAATAAAATAATTTGATTTATTGATAAAGATTTCTAACATTATTTTTCCATTAATGATTTAAATAATTTTAGTTGATATCTAAAACTTTAAAAAATTGAAGCCTAAAATATCCACCAAAAAATCACTTCACCTTGAATTTTTTAAAATAATATTTATTAGTCCAAAGTAAAGCTTTTCAGAAGTAGTTAAAGCAAGTTGACTTCCCAAGAGACAGT
Organism: Carollia perspicillata; assembly: GCA_004027735.1. Taxonomy (NCBI): domain Eukaryota; kingdom Metazoa; phylum Chordata; class Mammalia; order Chiroptera; family Phyllostomidae; genus Carollia; species Carollia perspicillata. The sequence continues at coordinate 5,817 of PVKM010019101.1, read as the reverse complement.
ACTTCACATGGTTTTGAAACAAACACACACCAAAAAACTGACAGTGTACTTGCATTTGCCTCAGGGGAACTGGCATTCCTGAATTTTGTGACAAAATTTAATACTTTGAAAGAAATTTGATCTTTCTGAAAGTTATACCAAGTTATCATCCAAAAAGCAAAAAGAATTTTACCACTTTCAGGAAGCCAAGGCAACTTTTTTATTAGGAGATAAAAAAGGTGATTTTTTTGTTTCATAACATTCGTGAAATAAAATCATTTAATATGTAGTCTTTTGGGACTGGCTTCTCTCAGAAGCCTTTAAGAATTTCTCATGTCTTTTTGGGCTCCTTGACCTGATTCTGTGTGTGTTCGGAGGGGTGCTTCCCCACACAGATAAACAATTCTGGAACATCAGCAGAATCTTTTATAATGTAACTCAATTTTGACACTATCTACTAGGAGATAGCATCAGATCCCACAAGTGAAGGGATGTGTCCTACAAGTCTGCCAGTCTCAACCCAGGTTGTTACCTGTACTTCTATAACTGACTGGTGATAAATAAAAGGTTGCCACAATTCTCTTCTCAGGTCAAATTAATTGATAGATCAGCTCATGAAACTTAGAAAAGCACTTTTATTACTAGGTCACTAATTTAGTGTAAAAGGACATAACTCAGAAATAGCCAGATGAAAGAAATGCACATGCAAACAGTAATGAAAGAGCATGGAGCTTCCATGCCTTCTCCCGGTGTTCCACTCTGCCCGGATCTGCAGGTGACCACCAACCAGACAGCTTTTGAACTCCGTCCTTTGGGATTTATATGGAGACCTCATTACATGGGCAAATTGGTTGAATCCTTAATTACTGGTGATCAATTCAACCATCAGTTCCTCTCCTCTTTCTCAGATCAGGGGAATGTGAGCAACAAATTGTAATCCTCTAATCACATGGCTGGTTTCCAGGACAATCGGCCCCCACCCTTCACTATAACCTGAAAGTCACTTCATTAACATAGCAAAAGACACCTTTACTATTTTCATCACTTAGTAAATTCTATAGGTTTTAGAAGCTCTGCACCAGATATATAAGATCAAATACATGTTTCTTATTACATACCACAGTATCATACACCATAAGCTTCTGTGCATTACGTCAGTTCATTTTTAGTGTTGATTTGGATTCTATTACATGGGTGTACAACAATTTATCAAAATTTCAGATACTGCGAAAAAAGGTGCTATCGGTTTCTGAATTCTGTCTTTAAGATGTTTTTCTTGGCTTTAATATAATTTGGTAATTACATAGGAATGAAATTTCTGATTCTGATTCTTATTTCTATGGTAATAGATTTAACTTTATAGGAAATTGTCAAATTGTTTTCCTAAATGGCTAGCCCATTTTGCATTGCAATGCATGGGAATTCCTTACCCAATATTTGGTAATAGTCCATAAAAAATAGTTGGTAATGGTTGGTAAAAAATTGATTCATTCTGCCCTTGCTGGTGTGGCTCAGTGGACTGAGTGACAGCCTGCGAACCAAAGGGTCTCTGGTTCAGTTACCAATCAGGGCACCTGCCTAGGTTATGGGCCAGGTTCCCAGTAGGGGGCATGTGAGAGGCAACCACACATTGAGGTTTCTCTCCCTCTCTGTCTTCCTCCCTTACCCTCTCTAAAAATAAATTAATACAATCTTTAAAAAATGTTTAATCATTCTAGTAAGGTTGCAGACATGTCTCATCATGTTATTAAAATGCATTTTCTAATGATGAATAACACTGAATACATTGTGGTGTTCTTCACTTTCATTAAAATATCTTGTTTGGTAAGGCATATCTTTCAAATCCTTTTAGAAAATTTCACTAAATTATTTTTATTTTTATTAATAAGTTGTAAGAGGTCTTTATATTTTCTGTATACAAATTCTTTATCAGATATATGTTGTTTAAACATTTCACTGTTATGTATAACATTAGCTGTATTAATTTATAAGATGCCTTTATGAGCATGAAAAAGTTTCTATCCCTATTTTGCCAAGACTTTTAACACGTATGAGTGAAGAATTTATCAAATTCATGAAATTTTACTAATACTAAAAATTGATTACGAGGAAACAATTGAACATATATCCTGTATCACCATATAGGACTAGATAACCAAATAGCATATAAAAAAAACATCTTTTTAAAAATTCTTCCAATTACTAAATAAGATAAATGTTTAAAATTAGAACATAATAATTTTACAAACCTCAAATGATAAAAAAGAAAATTAAAATATTTAATTTTAATTTTATTTTTTCTCTAATATTCTTCCTTGCATTAGTTAGATCAGAATTTCTTACTTATTTTCCTTTCCTATAAAGACCTTATTTTGACACTTGTTGTAAGCCACTCCTACTGGTGGAAATATCCCTCAATATTTATTCATCTGAGGTATGGTTTTTCTCCTTTATTTTTAGAGGATAACTTCACCAGTTACAGAATTCTAGGTTGGTAATGGTGTTTCTTTCCTCATATTAAATATTTCACTCTATGGTAATCTTGCATCTATAGTTTCTGAAGAGCACTGTGATAGAATTCTTATCCTTGCTCCTTTGTAGGTAAGACTTTTTTTCCCTCTTGGCTTACTTGGAATTTTAAATCTTAGTCTAGTCTACACTAAGCTTTCCACCATCTGTCAATCACACAATCTAAAGCGTCCCTCTCTACATTGGGTCCAACTATAGGCTCTGGCTCCTAGGCTCCTGTTCCTCATAAGCTGTGATCCTCTGCATCTGTCTATTTGTTTTTCTAGTTTTGAGGGTAGCATTTTCCCCATTATTTCAGTTCTTTGATTAATCTAATGAGCATTGTTGATTTGCAGTTTGTTAATTTTTGGCCTTGTTATGAGAACAAGAGTGCATACCTCCCAGCTCTCTACCTGTCAGAGCAAAAACTAGAAACAGATTAAAACACAAAGTTATGAAACTTACAGAAAATAACACAGAAGAAAACCTAGGTGACTGAGGGGTGATCATGGGTTTCTCAATGCACCATCAAAAACAGATTTGGTTTCACACTGAGTTTTACAGCCAAAATTAAAAGCAAGATGCATGGAAGGAAAAAAATTGTATTAGACTACACTAAAATAAAAAAAAATCTGCTTTCTTAAAGGCAACATTAAGATACTGTAATAAAAAAGCTACCAACTGGGAACTAGTTTTTGCAAAGACAGCTGATAAAAAGGGGCTTATTCTTACAAAATTAAACCAATTCTTAAATGTCAATGATAAGTAAACAACCCAAAGAAATACTGAGAAGTCTAAACAGACATTTTATCAAATAAGATATACAGATGGCAAATATGTATATAAGATATACTAAACATTATATGTCATGAGGGAATTTTAGTAAATTAAGATACTACTACATATCTATTATCATGGCTAAAATCTAAAATCTACATGCTACAGAGGGAGTAGAGCAAAAAGAACTGTAAGGAAATGGAAAATGGTACATTCACTTGGAAAGACAATTTGGTATTTTCTTACGAAGTTCAACAATTTCTTACCTTATAGTCTAGCAATTACACTCTTAGGTATTAACAAAAAAAATGTCAAAAACTTATGTCCCAAAAGAAGCATGCACAGAGACACTTACAGCAATTTTATTCATAATTGTCAAAAGTTGAAAACAACCAAGATATCCTTTAACAAATAAATGACTAAACAAACTGGATCATCCATAGAATGGAATACTATTAATCAATACAGACAAATGAGCTATCAAGTTATGAATGGACACGGAGGAACCTTAAATTAATATTGGTAATGAAAGGAGGCAGTCCAAAAAAGCTACACACCTTACGATTCCACCTACACGATGCAGTGGAAAAGACAAAACCATAAAGACAAAAGGATTAACTGCTGACTGGGATTAGGGAGAGGCAAGGAAAGATGGAAGGGTTGACTACAGAGAATATTTAAGACAGTAAAATTATTTGGTATAGTGCTGTGATGTTTAATACATGACATTATGTAATTGGAAAAACCCAGTAACTGTCTAGTACAAAGTGAAAACCTTAATGTAGATTATGGATTTCAGTTGATAAGAATGTAGCACTAGTGGCTCATCAATTGTAACAAATGTACTTTGCTAATTCAAAGTGTTCATAATAGGAAAACCATGGTTGGGAAAAGGAGTATATGGTAATTCTCTGTACATGTGCACAAAAAATTTTGTAAATCTCAAACTGCTCTAAGTAATAAAGTCTGTTAACTAGAAGAAAAAAAAATAGAAATGTCCTGAGAACATATATATACTGCGAAGACAATTCTTACATTTCTTAACCTTGCACCTATTGACAAGAGGAAGCGTATTATAGATGAAATTTAGGATATTGACAACACTCCTATATCTTTGTGAAAACTTTCTGTCCTTGTAATTTATTATTGACATGGAATTCTCATTACAGATCTTGACCCATAATTTTAAAACACTTTAAAGGAAGCTGTTATCATGAATGTTAATTAGGTCTGTGATTATTTTCTTACCTATTCACACCTATTTCTTAAGAAAGTATATTCATATTTAAAACACTTTATTCACAGATAATTAATTTTTCTAAGTCTTGACAGGATAATTCAGTTACAGAATTATCTATAAAACATTAAGTAATTAAGATATTAAAAACTCTTATCCAAATTCTGTACAGTTTCATATATTTATCCACATTTCATGTATTTATGATTGTTTCCCTTTTTTAATTTTTTTTTATTTTAATTGTTGTTCAAGTATAGTTTTCTGCCTTTTCCTCCCACCCCAGCCCACCTCTCCAAGCCCTCCCCACCTCCCTCCCATTTCCACTCCCCTAGCTGTTGTCCATGTGTCCTTCATACTTGTTCCTGCAAACGCTTAACCTTTTGCCCTGAAATTCCCTCCCTTCTCTCCTCTGGTCTCTGTCAGCCTGTTCTCTCTTTCAGTGTCTTTGGTTATATTTTGCTTGCTTGTTTGTTTTGTTGATTAGGTTCCTGTTAAAGGTAAGATCATATGGTATTTGTCTTTCACCTTTTTAACACCAGGGCAAGCTTACACAGCAGTTTCGACTTCTCCAGTGTTTTTTTCTTGTCTCAGTTTAAGAACACTGACATACCCTGAGTGATTTCGGTAGATATATTTTCATCTTAGCTTCAGTTCATGCCTTGAAGAACCCTGGCAGCGAAATCATTTTGATTTAAATAATCACTTAGTTTTCATGCCAGTTGGATGCACAGAAATCATGACTTCACATTTGCTCTGACTGTACTGCAATGAAGATAGATCATTCAAACTATTCTGATTAAAAGTTCCAATCAGAGTTGCATAATTTTTTGGCCACTGTAAATGTGAAATAGCCTATATGAATTAAAGTACATAAACTTAATCAACTTTATCTTGTTTGTATCCAGGCTCCTCTCCAACTCATCAAGGTCATTTTGAGTTTTACTCTAGTTTTCAAATGTGCTAATTGTCCTACCAAATTGGAGTCATCAGCAAATTTAATAAAAATACACTCTGGTTCACCACCCCAATTATTAATTTTAAAAATGTTTAATAGTAGCAGACTAAGTAATGACCCTTGCAAAATACACTTAGCACTTAAAATTTCAAAAGATGATACTGTATAATCAATTCTCTGAAACTTATGCTTTGGTTGGTTAAAGAAATATAATGAACCAAATGCACAGAATGCGTTCCCACTTTAAAGCTGTGTGTGTATGTGTGAATATATATATTCATATGTGTGAATATATATAAACATACACACATAAATATTCATTTGTGTTTATTTGTGTGTAAATGCTAGTGTCAGACTTTTT
>PVKM010019100.1:14557-24662 GCA_004027735.1 Carollia perspicillata | reverse complement strand
AGTGCTGAGCAATGAAGCGAGGTGAGGGCTGAAAAGAATTTAGCGACCTGAGAGTCACGGGAGACTTGATCCGGAGTTGCTCTGGTCAGGGGTTAAAGATGTAAGATTAGAATGGGCTGAAATTTCTTTCAGTAGGCTTTGCAGTAAGAGGAAAGAGACAAAGAGAGAATAGATGTAGTTTTAATAAGGAGCAGAATTTTTTGTTTATTTTATAATTGGAGAATCTTGAGTATATTTCAAAACATACGGGAAGGATCCCATTGAAAGAGATTATAGGTGTGCAAAAGCAGGCATACTAGATTAGGTAAGAGTTTTGAAAATTAAGAGAGGGGGGTTCCAAGCAAAGGTAAGGGAATTGGTCTCAGAAAAGGAAAAGAACACCTCTCTTTTCCTTTGGAGAGAAGATAGCATAGGAGGCCAGAGAGAGTAACAAGTTTGAGTTGGGGAAGCTGACAAAATACATTTATGTCCTGTGGCTTCTAGTTTCCAAGAGTAACAGGCTAAGTTTTGTGTTGGTTATGAAGAAAAAGGTAGTAAGTATGCTTGGAAATTTGAAAAATGTGAAATTCATTTAAAGTGGTTGTTGAGAATGACAGAGAGGACACGGACCAGGAAAATGTAGTAAGATTTTTAAACAGTGTTGAAATCCTGCTTGAAACCAGTGATTATAAATTTAGGGAGGAACCAGTCTTTCCTCTCTTGGGGTTCTCCAACATCCCTGGGCTGCGCAGACGTATGCAAAGGAGAGGGGATTTCTGAGTTCATTCACGGTTGGCATTTTACCAGGTAAATGAGAAGAAAAGGTAAAGGGCCAGAGAATTTAAGATATTGATGTGAGTGTTGTTAAAATAATGAAGCATAGCTAATTATCAGCATGTTAGGCCACACAACCCTAAGGTGCCTGATCTCCAAAACTAAAATAATAAAACATGCAATTCAAGCTGCAAAAGCAGGAGAAAGTAAGAGGTCAATGGAGCGGAAGTGCAAAATTAACCCTCAAAAGTTAAGGAACATGTATGTCAAAATATTGTGATTGACATTGAAATCTAAAAGATGTATTAAAAGACATTGTATGTAAAAGCTGATAGAACAGTTGAAACAAAATTGGAAAAATACTGAAAACAGTTGAAGCTGAAGGATGGGGGCATTGGGTTTCATTATATTGGAAAAGAACTTAAAAAAACAGACAGTGGAAGGAGCAAACAAAAATTTCAAAAAAATCACAACTAATATTTACAGCTAAGATTGCATTAATAAAATAAGAATGAGAGCCAGAAAGAAAAAAAAAAGACTGTGTTAGGAGGTCCAATATGCCAATTACAGCAGTTCAAAGAGGACGATGGAGAAAGTGCAGGGGAAGGTAGGCAACAAAGAAATAATTTTTAAAATTTCCCCAAATGGAAGCACATGAATTAAAGAGCCAAAAGGTCATGAAGCTCAGTGAATGAAGACCCCCACCAATGCACATCCTGGGGAGTTTTGATACACCGGAAACAAAGAGAAGAGCCATTTGATCTAATCTTTTTCTCAGTCCCTTACCTCCATTGTGTCCTCTCTTCTCTCAGCTTAAACTCAAGTATCAATGATTCTAATTAATTCCTTGCACAGAACCTCCACTTCTTTTCCCCTCTTGTGCTTTCTCATCTGTTCTGAGCAAAATGATAACCTTGGTTAAATTAAATTTTCCTTCCACTCCATTTCTGCAGCATTGCAGCTGAAAATAAAGATGGGAAAACAAACAGTCATGTTGACTGGTGTCATTTCAAATTCATGATCATTAACCTCAAGTGGGTTCTTACTGCTGCCCAGCAATCAGATGACACTACCCTCATGCATTCGCTTTCCTGCTTTCCTAGATCTCTATTGCATACTTGCATCTCTCCCGGCCGTCCTCCAACACCTCCTCCCCACCCATTCTCAGCCGTCACTCCTACTCTCTATATGGCTGAGGAAAGCTGGACCCTCCACACCACCCCATCCTCCTACATCTATGCTCGCACGTTCTACATTCTCTCCTGTCCCCAGGGATGAACTTGCCAAGCTCCCTCTAAGGCCATTCCTTTTGCTTGAGAACTAGATCCAGCCCCTCCTAGCAACACTGTTCCAGCCATTCTCCAGTGTCCAGCACACTTTCAAGTTTCCCCTTGAGGCTGTAGTATTCCCAACAGCACACAACCTACTGTTATTTTCACACCTTTAAAAAGAAACTCTTTGGCCCTGGCTGGTGTAGCTCAGTGGGTTGAGTGCGGGCCTGCGAACCAAACGATCGCAGTTCACTTTCCAGTCAGGGCACATGCCTGGGTTGCAGGCCAGTTCCCAGTGGGGGACGCATGAGAGGCAACCATACATTGATATTTCTCTTCCTCTCCCCTTCCCTTCCCCTCTAAAGATAAATAAAATCTTTTTTTTTAAAGATCATCTTAAAAAAAAGAAACTCTTTGGACTCCACATATTGGTCTCATTTTTGTTATAATAAAACTGTTTAAAAAATCTCTCTGTACTCACTGTCTACAAATTATTTTCTCCCATGCTCACTTGAACAATATAGGTTCATCGCCAACATGCCACCAGGATCATTAATTTACAATTGCTTCTATGTTGCTAAATATAATGATCAATTCTCACCTTACGTGGCCCATGGAAATGCCTAATGCAATTGCTCACTCCTCCTTCCTTGGTATACATTTTTGTCACTTGTCTTCTAACATCACACTCTCCTGGTTGTGATTCAACCTCACCGACCATTTAGGAGTTTCTTTTACTCTTTTTTTTTTTTTCATGACTATGACCTGTGATTGCTGGAGGGCTCCACATCTACAGGCATCTTGGGCCTCTTTCCTTTTCTAGCTACACTCACTTCCCTGGTTACCTCAGCCAGCCTCCTGACTTTAAATGCTACCTATTGCTCACCACTCCCAGGTTTGTATCTCCAGCCCTGAACTCCATATCGATCTATCAAACTCCTTTCTTAAGTTATCTGCCTAAATTTCTAATACGTTCTCCAATTTAGCACATCTAAAATTAAGCTTTTAATCTTCCTGTCGAAAGCGTTCCACTTCTAATCTTCCCTGGGTCTGTTAAAGACAGACCCATACTTTTCAGTTGTACACACTAAAAGACATGTACACCTGGTACAAAAACATAGCCTATAGGCTCTGTCTTCCAGAGATCCAGATTCAAGGATATCTTACTACTTCCATGCCACCACTCTGGTCCAAGTTGCCAATATATTTTGTCACCATAATGTCTTGCTTAGATTATTAAAATTACTCCCTAAATGACCTCCTTTTCTCGTCCCTGGCTTCCCTTCAGTCTATTCTCTAAACAGTGGTCAAAATGATAATATTACAACAAAAGTCAGACAGTGTCACTCTTCTTCCCCAAATCCTCCAGTGACTACCTCAGTCAGAGTAAAAGCAAAACCATGACTGTGACCTTCACGACCCTTCACAATTTGGTCCCTTTATCTCTCTTAACTCACCTCCTACTTTCTCCCATTTAATCACTCCACTGCAGCCACACTGGCCTCCCTGCTGTCTTTCCAACAAACCAGGCACCACTCTGCTGTATGGGTAACTCTTGTTCAGTCAAAGAAGTAGACCCACTAGAATATGGGACTTGTTTTAGGAATTTGACCTTATGCAGTTGAGGTCCCCGAGTAAACTTTACAATTATTTGTTGCTTCCGTTGCCAGTTCTGAAGTCAGCAAGGCAGAAAGTGGGTAAGAAAAGACAGAAATATAGTGGGATGGACTAAGTGCAATACGGGACCCTTGAGGACAGTCTGGAACCAATGATGAACTCCAGCCCATTCATCTCTCTCCAGAACCTGAGCTGTCTCTCACCAGGCCATAATCCAGCTTCAATACTGTAGTGACCTGCAGACATTAGCGCTTCTTCTATAGAGCTAAACACACACCTGGCCCAGGAATTGGAGAAACTGAAGGAAGACATTCAGCAGGAGTCAGAAAAGCGGGGGTCCTCTTTTTTGCCCTGTGTCAGTGAAGTTGAGCCAACAGATCTGTGGCCATGGCATGAGTTGCAACAGCCCCTGACCTTACAACAAACTTCTGAGTATGAAAATGTCTGCTGCTTCACTTACCAACCTTGGGCAGATTTCTCTTGTGGCCAACCCTGGCCGATAAACACAAATTGGAGCTGTTTGAAATTAGCTTACCTATGTTGAGGGGGTACAAAGCTATGATACTTCCCTCTGCCTGGAGTGCCATCGCCCCTCCCCCCCACCCTCCATATCCACACAAGGATTTACTCTGAAGTCACCTTCCCTGGCTACCCTATCTAAAATTTCATTTCTTTTCAGGTTTTTCACACCTCAGTCCCGCTTTATTTATCTCCTTAGCACTTATCACCACCTAATTAATTTGTTTACTTACCTTTTATATTATTTTTCACTGATGAATATAAGTGCCAAAGGGACAGATTTTTTTTTTGTTTTTTATTCACTTCTGCATCCCTGGTGCCTAAAGTTGTACTCAGCATCATAGGTGCTCAAAAACATTTGTGGAATAATATTTACATTAATGAATCTTAAAAGCTCTAGGGGAAAAATAAACAAATAATATACCAGTAACCAGGAATTAGAATAGTATTGCATTTGAGAAATTCCATGATGCAACTCTTTTAAAGTTCTAAATGTAAATAATATCTAAACCAGAATTCTATAAATAAACTCTCAAACATTGTTATGGTGGAATGAAAATAGTTTAGATTGAAAGGTCCTGAAAAATTTACCTCTCACAGACTTTTCCTCAGAAAGTTACTGGAGAACACATGCCTTTCAAACACAAAGCAAACTAAGGAGGAGGAAGGCCCAGGGTAAGAATGGAGAACCAGGACACAGGCTTGTGTAGCAGGCCCAGACAAGCACAGTCCAGGTGGGAGCAGGAGTGGGGAGGAAGTCTCCAGAAGTGCTGTCTCCAAGACACAGGCGAAATTCATACCCTGTTGTGTTAGTAGAATACACTGAGAGCAGGATTAGTGGCAGTTACATAGAGACTAGGCAAACCATCCAATGAGATGTTTCCAACATAAAGGAAAACAACAAGTGGTTCAAGGAAAGAGAACGTTCTCACAGTATGTTATATGGTTTGGATTTAGTAATAACTAAATCAGACTGAAATGTGAGTGCTTGAAGGTAGATCTAACCCCCAAAACGTGTGTGTGGAATGTGAAAAAGGTGTGTGTGTTTGTGTCCCTGCATAGAGGGGACCCATGGCTTGCGAGTGTGAAAGAGTTGAATGCTCCTCTTTCATAGCAGATGTCGATAGAGACCACGTGAACCAGGGTGAGGATGGCTTAATGAGCCTCGTGCAACTATTGAAATTATAGACTTATGTATAACTTTGATACCTTTTAATGGATAAATTTTGGTATTAAGTTTGAAATGACTTGGTTGAAAGTAATAATGCTTAACATCAGATGTAAAAATAGTTTTGTGTCTCCAATGAGAAATATGGAAAGTTCCACTAGACTATCTGGGAAAAACTGTAAAGAGATTGATATCAGAAAAATAATGTTTGCATTTTTAAGAAATATGTTACTTCTATCATCAAAAAAAGCATAAAGATTTTTAAGTGACTTTCTAAACTGTATGACTATTTAATTATGTATAGTGATCATTCACGATACTGTGTCTCATTAGCCAAATAGAAAGTGATTTTTAGGTGCCTGAGTGCTAAAATTAATTCTTTCTACAAATATAATTTTTCTTCTCCTCCGTTGATATACTTGATGTCAAATCTTGACTCTTACAGCTTGTTCATCTGGTAAGAGTGATGTGCATTTCTTAGTCTGAAGTGTGTGCACAATATTATTTAAGTGAGGCTACACAAGGTGGTAGAAAGAATATAAATGATGGAGCTAAACATATTAGTGCATTATGTCCAAAGTTTAAATGGAAAATTAAAATAAATGACTTTTTATTAAAGGCACAATGTAACCCTTAAATTTTCTGATGAGCCTTCTTATGTGTCCTATGTTTATATATGAGATTTTAAATGCAAAATAAACACAATCAAATCAGTAAACTTTTATTTTAAGTACTCTATTACCCGCAAGACACTGTACTAGGTTTTATGGGTTACTTCAAGAAAAATATATTTTTTGCTCTCAATTTACTTAGTTGGATGGGAATACAGCAGAGATCACAAATTGTTTTTCCAAATTGAGAACCTTGGGAGTGATATTCCCCAGCCTCCCCTGAAAGTAGGGTTAGCCACTGTGATAAAAGTGAGAGTTTTGAGTTGAGCTTCGAAGAAACCCCTTTTCACCTCCTCCTCTGCTTTTTGTTGGCTAGAAATGACTTGCTTGACTGGTACTCCAGCAGTAATCTTAGACCATGAAATGACCTTGATATTGGAAGTCATTCACAAAGTATGACAGAGCAGAAAGACAGCTTCTCCATATTTCAACAGAACCCATTGCGCATGCCTCATACTGTACTAGAATTGCTAGTTTAACTCCGTTTTTTCTCTCTAGACTCCAAGTTTATAAATATAAGACCTGTCTGGATTTTATTTATTTTATTATCCCAAGTACCTAGCACATGCTTCTAGACAGTTTTACATACTGTATACTATTGCGTTGTGAATGAATAGGTCAATTCCAATAGTATGCCATGTTTCTTCTTTTTAAAAAACATTTTATTTATTTATCTTTAGAGGGGAAGGGAAGGAGAGAGGGAGAGAAATATCAATGTATAGTTGCCTCTCATGTGTCCCCTGCTGGGAACTGGCCTGCAACCCAGGCATGTGCCCTGACTGGGAATCGAACCGCGATCCTTTGACTCGCAGCCCTGAACTCAATCCACTGAGCTACACCAGCCAGGGCCCATGTTTCTTCTTGATTTGTCTATATTTTAGACAATTATTGAATGCAGTTGAATAACTGGCTATTTTAGATAAAATGTCATATTTTTTATCATACGGATTTTGAGAAAAAAATTCTCCCTTATTATCAGCCATTGTTTCAGCTCTGAGTACACCCCACCATCTTTTCCAGATTCTTATTCTTAGATAATAGCTTCCTACAGTATTTTAATTTACCCCAGTCTGTTTCCCTCCTGAAGATCTGTCTGCACACAGAAATCTACTACTCATGAAGGGTGGGAAGGGTTGAAATCAAAGTATTGTTTTAAACTTGTTAGTTATTGGTGGCTTGACTTTCTTGTGATCTTTTTTAAATAGTAATTTGAAATAAATTTCATTGTAAAGTCAGTTTGGTCCAACATCTGTAACACAGCAGGGCAATTTATGCAGCATGGTCTCCTGTGTCTGGAGATGGGCTGCCTGTGTCCGGCGTCCCTTCCGCAGTCTCTCACCAAGTGTGGAATCTCCCGTGCACGTGCGCATGCGTCCAGCTTCAGGTTTTTGTGGATTTTTAAGCATTAACAACTTAGGTGCTATTGATGATGTAAACATCTGTCAAGGCATGTGTAACTGCACTAAAATGTTTCGGGAAAGCCCTCGGTCAAACAGAGTGATTGGACTCTCATTTAGGCCAGGGCCAGGTGAGTGCTGGTAGGAGAGGTCGGCTCAGCGGCTGGACGAGAATCGGTGCTAGCCCAACGCAGGTGCCAAAGCGCACGCCGGTGGAAAGGCGAGTCGCGTAGCTGTGCCGCAACGTAACCGGTTGCTGGCCGCGGTGCTGAACTCCCCGTCTGCTCCCAGGTTGACCTGCAGAAAGAAGCCTGGCAGGTTAGTGAAGTTCGCCTGCTGCCGCCAGTTTCAGGTCTTAAACAGTTGACTCCTGGTTCCCGGCAGGGGTCGCACAGGCTGTAGACAGGGGAGTCACCTAGAGAGTGCAGGGGGGCTTCCGACCAATTCCCACCGGGCGCAGCTCCTGCCCCTCAACAGCAGCCCCAATTACAGCAACTCGGCCTATATTTATCCTCACACCATCCTCAAAACGTAAAAAGGTTGATGATTTTGCCCAAGTGAACACAGCTACCCAATGGCTGATCTCCCTCAATCATGCCTCGAAAAATGTTTACTGGGTACCCTTGACAGGTCAGCCTTACAGCCGCTGTTCCTCCTCCTTTGCCGGCTCCACCCTCCTCCCCCGACGCTCCTTTCCTTTTGCCCCTCTTCCTCCCCCGAGGTTTGCGTCAGGCAAAAATAACTTACACAACCTTTTTCCTACCGCCGCAGAGTTGGGGGACTGACTGTAGGAAGGGCTGGGACTCAGAGCAGTGAGGCAGGCACACAGGTTGCACCTTCGCGCTCAACAATCCAAACCGGGCGGGAGATCCCAGAGTCCCTAACTCGCTGTGTGACCTTGAACAAATGGCAACTCGTCTCTGAACTTGTTTCTCCCCTAACACGACAATAGCTTCTAGAACTGCGTGAGGCTCTTAGGTGCGCACTGGTCCCCTCTCCAGTCGGAACACCAATACTAGGTCCCTCTTTTTTTTTTTTTTTTTTTTTTTTTTACTCCCTACCCCCCATTTTCCAGGCTCAGTTCGGGCAGGCTTGCTTCTTCCTCCCACCAGGTCCATAGCCAACTCTACCTCTTGTTGAGGGAGAACGCAGGTCTCGGCTACTGGAGGCGTTAGGCCCCCACCGTCCCCGCCCCCGCCCCCTCCGGGTGTGTCCAGCCCTTTTGAGCCACGCTAGTCAGGCAACGGGCAAAGCAGTGGAGAGAGCTCCTTGAGCTCCGGTTTGGCCGTTCATGGTCCCCGCGCCCCGGGACGCTTGGGCAAGTGCAAGATGCAGCTGGAGCAGGAACGCGAGGGCAAGGCAGAGCCAGCGGGGCTGCCTCGGTGACAGGTACGTGGGTGAAGGCCGGCCAGATGCTGGGTGCGGAGAGAGGGACTTTGGGGGAGAGGATGGAGAAAAGGGGAAGCTGCAGAAAGAGCGGTGGGTCACGCACTGTTCTCACCACGTGTGTGCGTGCGTGTGTGTGTGTGTGTGTGCGCGCGCGCGTGTGTGTCCAAGCCTCCCTCTCCCCGCGGCTCCCCGCCCTTGGCTCCCAATGTCACCTTCTACCTCCGCTTCTGTTTCTCACTTCCCTCTTTTTCCTCACCAAGCTTTCCTGTGCGCCCGCTCCTCCCTCGCACTCTCTGGGGCCTAAGGCGACCTTCTCGGGGACCGGCGCGGTGCAGCTTCTCGCATCCCAGAGCCAGTTAAGTGGAGCCGGCGGCATGTGGAACACGACGCCGATGGAGGAGCCGGGGTCCAACCTCACGGTGCCGGACCAGGGCTGGGACACTCCCCCCGACAACGGCTCGCTGGCGGATGAGCTGCTGCTCTTCCCGGCGCCGCTGTTGGCCGGCGTCACCGCCACCTGCGTGGCGCTCTTCGTGGTGGGCATCGCGGGCAACTTGCTCACCATGCTGGTGGTGTCGCGCTTCCGCGAGCTGCGCACCACCACCAACCTCTACCTGTCCAGCATGGCCTTGTCCGACCTATTCATCTTCCTCTGCATGCCCCTGGACCTCGTCCGCCTCTGGCAGTACCGGCCCTGGAACTTCGGCGACCTGCTCTGCAAACTCTTCCAGTTCGTCAGCGAGAGCTGCACCTACGCCACGGTGCTCACCATCACCGCGCTGAGCGTCGAGCGCTACTTCGCCATCTGCTTCCCGCTGCGGGCCAAGGTGGTGGTCACCAAAGGCCGGGTGAAGCTGGTCATCCTGGTCATCTGGGCCGTGGCCTTCTGCAGCGCCGGGCCCATATTCGTGCTGGTGGGCGTGGAGCACGAGAACGGCACCGACCCTCGGGACACGAACGAGTGCCGCGCCACGGAGTTCGCCGTGAGCTCCGGGCTGCTCACCGTCATGGTGTGGGTGTCCAGCGTCTTCTTCTTCCTGCCGGTCTTCTGCCTCACGGTGCTCTACAGCCTCATCGGCAGGAAGCTGTGGCGCAGGGGGCGCGGCGAAGCCGCGGTGGCCGCCTCGCTCAGGGACCAGAACCACAGGCAGACCGTGAAGATGCTGGGTGGGTCTCCGCGCGCCCCCGGCTCGCTCTCCCGCGCGCCCTCCTCTCCCCGCGCGCCTTCTCCCCGAGTCTCTGCCACTCTCTCCCGTTTCCCTCCGTCTCTGTCTCCGTGTGTTTTCAATTCTTTCCCTCTCATTTCTGTCTTCAGCTCCT
>PVKM010019100.1:0-14457 GCA_004027735.1 Carollia perspicillata | reverse complement strand
CTTTTTTGCTCCTGTTTTTATCTGCTTCTCTTTCCCTTCCTTTCTCCCCCCCCTTCCTCTCTCCCTTCCTCCCTCCCTCTTTTCTGCCCCCCTCCCAACTTGGGCACAGTCTCCACTCTCTTTAGGTCTCTCTACCTTTTTGTGTCTCTTTCTTCCTGGTTTCCTTCCTCTCTTTCGTGGACAAATGCCCCACTCATGTATTTCCCTAAAGTGAGTTTTTTACATCAGCCCAGAAACTTTGCTTCAAAATTGAGATATTTTATAAAAGTCCTTTATGATCTTTAAATGTTAAAGGTGAGGTTAAGCTTCCTGCCTCTGAGAAAATTTGTGGGTATCTAAGTTACACTAAGAAAAGCAGGCATTAAAATCAAGGAAGTATTCAGTGGTAAATTTAACCAAAGATACAATCAATTTGGATAATTCTGTCAGAGATGATTCATTTTTCTTTCAGTATTGTGATTTGCTTTGTGCCCTGCATTTTCTTCTAAGTCAAATAATCAAATCAATTCTGTTTACCTTGCTGATGTTTGTACAGCTTTGTGAGGAAGTCAGTGACAAACCAGTTCTGGAGTCTCCATTTCCTTTCACGATTACCTGTCTTTCTAGGTTGAAAAGTCCATCATGTAGGATAAGCTAGGACTGGCAGGTTTCCGACATGAGAAGAGAGACCATGTGGAAGCAGGCAGGACTTGCTGTCCCTCCACACATGGTCCTTTGGGGACATTTAGGTGCAGTGTCACAGCTGGAGTCTGCTGACTGTGTGCTGTATGAGTTCAGCTTCTTTACGTGTATGTGTTTGGTACAAGGGAAGTAATGAAGACTGTCTTCACACCCAAACAGATGTTAACTCTACTTGCTTTTTCAGAACTAGAGTCTACACACTTAATTATTTGGACATTATAGTCAATAGAGAGTGGGGCAAAAGTAGGTTTACAGTTGTGAGTACACTAAACAGCTTATTCTTGTATGATTGTTTATTAATTATGGTATTATTATCCATACAAACAACTGTAAGCCTACTTTTGCCTCACCTGTATTTTTTACTTACAGAGAGGGCAAATTAGGCTCACAGTTATAGTGCAAATAATATAATAATTAATGAATAATACAATAATGAATAAATAACAATACAAAAACAAACTGTTTCATGTACGCACAACTGTAAACCTACTTTTGCCCACCCTTGTATTTGTAATTTTACAATTCTTGGACTCCTGTGTATTAATGTGATCATTTGTTCAAAGAATGCCCCAAACTGTCATTTTCTAGACAAGTAGTTCTCACAATATGGCTAGTAGATGGCAAACCTGCCAGGGGCCTCCAAGAACTCTGACACTCATGTGGCTACTGTGACAGTCAGGTGCTACCATGCAACTGAATTTTGAGCATAAGTTTAATAATTTCCTTCAATTTTCTTTTAAGCCAATAATTATCCTCACTAGTGTCTCAACACCAATGTCAATTTTCTTTTCTCTTGACCATTTGAAGGGAATCACTAAAGTAGTACAAGGACTAAAATGTTTCTGTCCTTTTTCCTCTGATTTCTGAATTCTGAAACTTTAATCTAGAAACGGAGAGGTCTTGCAAAAATGGGCAACGTGAGGACTTGGATGGATGATAATTAATGGATGATAATCAGTTTATTTTATGGGCTTTTGTACCTTACTGATGTCCACTGTAGAATGCATCTCAGTGGTTCTCAGTCCTGACTGTATATTCAGTCCTCTGTGAAACTTAAAAAAGGAAGAAAAAGAGAGAGAAACAGGTGTCCTGGTCTCCTAACTAGAGATGTTAATTTAATGATTCTGTATCACGTCCGAGGACTCCGGGCCCCAGGGAGCTCTGACCCACAGCTACAGCTGAGTGTAGCCACTTCCCCTCACATGTGTTGGTTGTGTCTAACGCATGTGAAGTGGTGAACTATTGTGAACAACCAGTCTAATCAGTGGAGACAATATGTCAAACCAATCACAAAATCACTCAAAAAGTTGTTAATAAGAGTGACTGGGAAGCTCAGTAAAAATGGTGAACTGTTGCTCCAGACAGACTCAATCTTGGTGAAAATGTAGGAACGAGAAAGGGCAGAACATCATGTGTCTCTGAAGTGTGTGGTCACACCACATAGAATCAAATCAAAACTATGCCTTCCAAATGAACGTGATGTTCTAGGACATTTCTTGTACTGATGCTCACTCTCCCATTGTTCTTTCAGCTGTCGTGGTGTTTGCTTTCATCCTCTGCTGGCTGCCCTTCCACGTAGGGCGATACCTATTTTCCAAGTCTTTTGAGCCTGGCTCCCTGGAGATTGCGCAGATCAGCCAGTACTGCAACTTGGTGTCCTTTGTCCTCTTCTACCTCAGCGCTGCCATCAACCCCATCCTGTACAACATCATGTCCAAGAAGTACCGAGTGGCAGTGTTCAGACTTCTGGGATTCGAACCCTTCTCCCAGAGGAAGCTCTCCACCCTGAAGGATGAAAGCTCTCGAGCCTGGACTGAATCTAGTGTTAACACAAGACCAAGCACCTCGCTGAGCAAAGTCATCACTTACTATTCCACACTGGAAGCCACCGCACAGCAGAAGTTGGAAGGAAGTTGAAGGTTAATTGTGGAATCTGGGACAGATCGGTCTGGAAACAGTTGAGGGTAAAAAAATATAGAATTTGTCATGTGTGAGAAGTTTGATTTGATCGGCACACTCATCAGTGCTCTCACACGCTGGGTCCGCATACTCACTTCCTGTGACCTTGCGTTCTGCTGTTGGTGCTTAGCGATTTGGAGAGAGGAGAAGGTGCAGAGAAGGCAATTAGCACACTTCTTACTGGATAAACACGTAATTGGATTTACTTTTTCATAATAATAAAAATGTGATGGGAAGAATGACATTAACATAAAAACTTTAAAACATGACTTTAAAAATAGCAGTTTTCATATAGTCTAGATCAGCACTGTCCACAAGAAATATAATGAAAGGTACTAAAGTCATTAACATAAAAATTATTAATGATAATTTTACATTTTTTAAGGCAAAGTTTTGGAAATCTGGTTTGTTTTTTACATTGACAGTGCGCCTTAATTTGGACAGTAAAGTTCGATCAGTAATACTTGGTGTATTAGATTTCATAAAATTTGCAGGTAAAAAAGTAGATTCATAAACTTGAGTTGTTCAAACACATGTAAAAGTTTTCCAATAACCAAAACTATTATAATTTTTAATATAAAATTAATTAAAATTAAAAATTCAGTTCTTCAAGTATTCAAGGGCCAAATGTGGCTAGTGGGTTACTATATTGCATAGTTTAGCTCTATAGTATATGTAAAATTATTGTTAATGCTATAAAATGTTTAAAAATTAATGCTCATTTCCTGAAATGTTTTAATTACAAAATAAGCATCACAGAGTTTTGGCATGATAACTCCCCAAAATCATACCTAAATGCCCTATTCCTGCTTAGAAGGAAATAAATATGAAATCAAAATTATATTTTTAAATTAGGTTGAATTATATATGATTGTATTCAGGAAATGAAACTTAATAAGAATTATAGAAAATCATAAACTGCCTTATTTGGCTTAAAATACTTAAGCCAACAATAAGGCTTTATTTGTGAATAAAGAAATACTTTATAACTTACTGTGGAAAGTTTACAGGACCTTAAGGAACATAGAAATTTTTCACATGGTGAAAGATTCGGAATTTCTTAAACGCTACTGCTTAGTGACGTCCTTTAATCTGGTAGCTATTCATTCTGAAATGCCCATGCCATGTTCGGAATCCAAATTAGTTTTGCTTTCCACATCCGACTGCTTATCTGATAGATATGTTTACTTGGATTTCTAGTCTCTTCTTAATCATAATGAGGAATTACTACATACCTTCAACTAAATGCTGTCTATTTTGGTTATAAATCTAAAGTTTCTTGTATAGTCAACTCTGTATATTAAATATATTATTCCAAAAATGATTTTTCTCATAATCCTGTGCAATACTAAGTCATATAAGCAATTCCTACATGAAATTATTGGTTCAACTATGAAACTGATTGAACCATTTAGAGAAATTACAGCCACAATTGATTTTCCCCCACCAAAAATAAAGATATTATGCCAAAATTATTGATTTACTTTATTTTAGAAACATGAAAACATAATCATGAATAGAATGGTTTCTTTGGAGAAATATTTCCAAAATCTATTCTGACACTAAAACTGCTCAGTTTAGTCTAAATGTGGAACTTAAGTAAATGGATTCTTCTGTTAATTCTTGGGAGTACATCAATGTATTTTTTAAATGCACTGATTTATTTATGCCCTGGCAGGTGTGGCCCAGTTGGTGGGAGTGTCGCATAACTGAAAGTTTTTCGGTTCAGTTCTGGGTCAAGGCACATGCTTAGGTTGCAGGTTCAATCCCCAGTCCGGGTGGGAATGGTTCCGGGTCCCTGCACATTTGGGAGGCAACCAATCGATGTCGCTCCCTCACATCGATGTTTCTCTCTCTCCTTTCCCTTCTCTCTTTCTCTCTGAAAAAATGTCCTCAGGTGAAGAGAACAAAAAAAAAATTTAAGTACACTGATTTATTTAAACGCATAAGACGCTAATTACATAATTCAGCATTATTCTCCTAAATAGAGTCCAGTAAATTTCAAAGAGGTAATTCAGCCTCCTGAAACCTTAAAGTTCTTGTCTATAAATATATTCTACATGAGAGAAAACAAACATAAAAGGCTTGCCTTCTATCACACAGTTAATTGCCTTGGAGGAAAAAACCCTAACTTTTAATTAGTTGCCTACCTGTCTAATGGTCTCCCCTGTCTTGTGGGTTCACAGGGAATAGTTTACAAAGCAAGGGCCACTGTTGTCCCTTACTGATGATGCTCATCTGGGACTCAGATATGTCTAGAGAAAGGGATTTCTAATTTATCTTTTTATATCATGGCATTTTTGTTGTTTGTAACTTCTTTGTATCATCATATTGTATAAATTGTTTAAGACTCAGGGGAAGAGGGAATGTACAATGAGGAAAATTGTTTCTAGAAGTCCATTATTTCACAAACATTTAGTATATGCCTGGTATGTTCTAAGCTCTAGAGATTAAAAAACCAAGGAGTTTATCCTTAATGGGCTATTTGTTTGTGTATTATGTTGTAGGAGAAAACTAGTAAATATATTAAGTTTTGAAGTAGACAGCTCCAATTGACACTGGATCGAACAGTTCTCTGGTATTTCGAGGGGTTGTTCATATACCTTATTATGTATTTGGCTCAAAATAAAGTTCGAATGGGCTGTTCCTACACAAAGCAGTCGGATTCGTATAGCTATAGCTAATACGTCTGCTAGCGGTAATGACACTCACAGCATTCTTCATTCATGTCAGGGAAGTAAAGGGCTTGGTTTCATTTTTAATGTTTCCATTTTCCTGGTTACCCAGCAGTGAGGCTTCTGCCACTTTACGCTGTGTTACAAAAACAAGGCTTGCGGTGTAGGAAGTGACAGTTATATGAGGAAGAACTTTTTAATAATTGCTTTAAAGAAAATGTTCATTGCCATGAATTATTTAAAATGGGCATTTTTGTGGCAATGAGATTTAGAAACATGTCTAGTGTCTGGCCAGGGCTGGAAATAATTTATTTTCTTTCTTTTTTAAGATTTTATTTATTTATTTTTAGAGAGGGGTGGGGAGGAAGAAAGAGAGGGAGAGAAACATCAATGTGTGGTTGCCTCTCGCGCACACCCCCTACCAGGGACCTGGCCGACAACCCAGACATGTGCCCTGACTGGGAATCAAACCAGTGACACTTTGATTCCCAGGCAAGTGCTCAGTCCACTGAGCCACACCAGCCAGGGCTAAAAAACCATTTCTTTAAAGTTAACATTTGTATTGCAGTGAAAGTTGTTGCGATGAAATTTGACTTGAAATTCCAGCTTGTTCTCTTTTATGCTTTTATTAAGAACTAGAAATCATTACAAACAATTTAAAATTATTAGCTCAGCATTGACAATTTTAGCATTTTTTCATTTATTCACATGTTTGAATTTAACAGTAAAAAATGTTAAATTCAGACTTTTGCAAGACTGGTGCCTTTTTACGAGACGAGTGAAAACACTTTCTTGTCTCTTAAAAAACAGCATGCACATCTTTGAAATGTGACATACATATCACTGTGACAAAATTTCTTGTCATGGTGTCTGTTGAAGAGAACAGAGCTTTCTTCCACCAGAAATACTGTACCTAGCATAAGGAATGTCATTACAAGGTAGAGGCAATGTCACTCGTGACTCATTACCTAATGATCCTCCTATGATTTTTTATAGTTTAAATTGCCACATTAGCCAGCATATATACAATTGTAATTAACTAGGTGATTAGTAACTGGTATTAATTCAGGGAGTTGATCACACGAATGTTTTTTGTCCAGAGAATGAACTGCAAGTCAAAATCAACAGAAAGTCACGTGCTGGTGGCAAACACTAACGGCTTTAAGTGCGTGCCTTTTATTTATTCCCATTAAATAGCTCAGTCACGTTAATTCTGGGCAATATTCTAAGTTTGACACAAGTGAGGGAGAGTTTGGAGGAGGTTTGTTTTGTGTGTTTTTTTTTTAATGCAAATTCTTGCACAGGGTTGGAGGTTAACTATTTCGGTTAAAAAAAAAAGGTGTCATGCCTATGTCCCTCCCAATTTTATGGATGTCTGCTGGAATCCCAATGAACATTTTATACTGTGACACAGTGTGTCCTTCGCTCAAGGGACTAACAGCTACTCTCAAAACTGGCAAACCATGGAAGCCCTCAGAATGCATGCCTCATGTAAATTCACCAAGATGTTTGCAGAGGTCCCTTCCTGAAGAACTTCTCTCCCCTCCCCCCACACCCCTCCTGGCTCCGATAAAGTATTTGGGAAGAATCGTTCGAATGATTTTTCGTGATTTTAACACGTTCAATGCAAGCATTTCTCTAGCTGAAACCACAAAGCTATTTGTATTTTCCACTTCCAGCACTATAGGGTTAGTGTACTACAGAGAACTGGCTCATGTAAATCTATCCGAACAGCATAGTCTCCTGCTCCCCTGACCCCTGCATTTCAAGTCTGCGTGGAATTTACTGCTCAGGCAACTCGTGTGGTTACCATGTGTCATGAATATGACTCACGACATTTCGATTTGTGATTCTTTTTCTTAGAGTCTTTGTGATGTTAAGGAGTTTATTACACCTGTCAGGTACCCATCCTAGGAAGTCAGGCCTTGCTTGTCTTTCCTGCGTGTGTCCTTAACCAAACGACTGCTTAATAAATGTCTTTTGAAAGTCTGTGTCTCCTTTCTGCCACATACTGTTGTAAATCTTGCTGTCTGGGATATTTTACTTCTATCCCTGTTCTAACCTCAATTCTATTTAGTCCTTTTACTTTCTGACTTACGTATTTTACAATGAGGTGTTCATTGTTGTTCATTTTATTCCCCTGAGGGCTCTGATATTTGATAATGCGTTAAGCCATTTCTGGAAGTATTGACGAGTCAGGGGCCCTGTGGTGGGCTCTGACCCCCATGCTCCCTCCGCCTCTCTGTCTTTCACAGCCTGTCACCCTCACAGTCGTGGTGCTGCAGCCTCCACGGTGCCACACTAACGTGGGACCCGAAGCCCACAAGCTCTTTGAGTCACAGGAAGGATTCCTGTCCAGCTCACGCTCAGCAGCCACTCACTGAATGTTGGTGGGACAAATGAAAGTTTGAAGCCCGGAATTCTGTGTCACCTGGGCATTTGCTTGTGGACATGGATCCAGGGATCAATAAAATTAAAGCCCAAATCGGAGGACCACTAAAGGTGGCCTACTATTATTTGACAGTTAAGGGACTTCCTATTATCACCATCATTTGACTTAAAACAAACATTAAACCTGAAAGTGGAAAGGACATAATCTTAGACTAAAGGATCCCCGTGGTGTCAAAATTCAATGTAGTCTGCATACCACACAGTCGTTGCGGGATGCCACCTAAGCTGAGTTTTAGGTGCTACTGCAAGCAGTACCTGAAAATGTGAACTTGGTAATAATTAGTAACACAGTAACGTGACCCAACGAAGTAAACCATGAGGTTTGCTCCATCTGTGGAGGCCCTTTCCAGTATCTTCTGCCCCTGTCCGAGCGCCTCTCCTTCAGCTCAGGGCCCCTCGCATTCTTGCAGGCCCATCCCTGCGGCAGACCCAGGTCCGACTCCAGGTCGGAAGAGGAGAGGCCCGCGGGCCTCGGTGGGTCTCACATTCTAAGGTCACTGTCAAAAAACACCAGCTGCTCTTTACTTCCCGACTTGTAACTCATCATTGTTTCCTCGTTTTAGTTCTAGGTATTTCCCTCTTAAACATCTTTTCATAAACATCTTCACTGCAAGCCTTCTTACCACAAACACTCGATCTGGCTTTATTTCTCCACTAACGGAGGCCTTGGGCTCTCATCCCAGTCCCACTGCCGGACCTGGGTGGCTTCTGGCAAGTTTCTTTCCCCAATCTGGACAACAGTTTCACCCTTCGCTAGTTTAATGAGCTCTTTAGTGACTTGCCTTTATTGAGTCTTTCCAAAGAATTCAGTGTAGTTTTCCAAGAGATAGTAATTCTGTTCTTGCAATCACATTTTATCAACTTAGGTAAATTTTAAGTAGTCACGATAACAAGTGCAAGTTGGCTTAGACAGATTTTGGAGCAATGGCTTGGTTGGTGGAGGGAAGTGCAGGGGTGTGCCAGGGTGTGCCCCCAGCACATGCCCACTCGGGACCTGTGACAGGGAATGGTGAGCCCTGGATCCCAGCAATCTGATTATGAACACTTCTAATCCCCATAGGAAAGCACTGGGAGCACAGAGACTTCTTGGTTCCCTCGGAACAGAATACATACAAGGAGATAACACTTGAAAGACTGTCTAGAGTCCCAGGGATCCTAGGGAGTTTCACCCTGTGTGTCAACTCCCATCATGTGACACTGGCTCTCGGAAACATCAGCCTGAGAAAGGTCATTCAGGTGGCTCCACGGCCCCAGTTACTCCTGCCGTTTCTGCCTTTGTGCTAGTATTTTTTTGTAAGGCTGTGTCATTTAATAAGGAAAGTGAGGCGGAGTTGTCAAACCCACACCTGGTATTTCCAGCTTCTGCCAGGGCTTGCGCAGCAGTGCACATGCTCAGCAAACAGCATTTTCTCCTTAACCTGAAAGACAACCAGCTACAACCTGTCTCCATTCCCAAAAAAGCATGCAAAGCACTGGCTGGAAAAAACCGCGAAGTGGGCTCTGACACATGCTGTTAGGAACAGCCAAGGCCTTCCTGTCACAGGTGGGAAAAATAAATAGTTTTTCCTCTAGATGCGCCATGGCTCCCACTGCTATCTTCAAGATGCGTGAAGCCACCAGGCTGCCAGGTGCAGGTCAGTAGGGAAAACTGCAGATTAAGAACACTTGCAACAATGCAGGACCGAGAGGCTGAGAGTTCCTCCAGCAGAGCATAATCTGAACATTCTTATTCCAATGGTAACAGCCTTTTCGTTTTGCTCTAAATCTACTCAGGCTAGTGATTATTTTAAGAAGACTGTGCCCAAGCTGATAATTTTAACATATAGCATTGGAGAAGGTACATTTACAGTTCAGTATGTGAAACACCGTTTTTCAATTAAATAATTGTTCTCCTCAATTAATTCTACTCATTCTGGATTCTGTAGTTTCTTGCACACGCACAAAAAGTACGTGAAAACTGTTTCTGTGTCAGTTTCACTGTCACAAAAAAATTGTGGCATCCGGATGAATGAGGCCAATTTTATACCAATGCACTCAGATACTTTAAATTAAAGATCAGTTAATCTCACTAATGGGTTGACTTTTTTTTCATTTACTTGATGTAATTGAAATAAAGCTTTTAGAAGTCATTTTGCCAAAGTGAAGCATCTTACATTATTGAGAATGGGTGATTGTAACTTAGGTTAAAGCGTCCTCTATTAAATTAAATGTATCCATTTTGGGATGATAATACAAGTATAATTTTGGTGAAGCAAAGTGTATTGATCAAAACAAGGTTCTTGCTAAATTACGAATCCTATGGAATAGATAGCAGAATTTGGAATTGATTATGGTTTACACAGTTCATAATTCATCCAAAGATATTGTGATAATCTGTCAATGAAAGTAGACGATATATTGCCAAAATTGACGTTATGCACTTACGCACAGTAACCGAGACACAAATACAACGTCTCAAAACAGTACTATTCACTTTCTTTCTTTGCTCCCATCATCAGTTGGGTTTCAGAAATGCTTGTGCTTTTGAAGAATTACTTTATAAATCACCGTAGTCTAAAATGGGGTAATAAACAAGCCCCCTGTATTTGACAGCCTTTAGCTGAAAAATCAGTTGATATCGCTAATCGGAGTAGTCAAAAAATGGAAAACAAAACCCCTAAAAACTTAACAGTTTTTGAAGCACTGTGCGAACCTACTAAAAACAAAGCCTGCATTGAGAAAATAAAACGTATCCCTACAAAAACATAGGGAGAAACTGAGCAAATTACCTAATGAGAGCTCAAAATGTATAGATTTAATTTTGAAGTTCTATAATTTATTTTTGGGATATCTCAAAGTTTGGGTTGAATCTTTTGATGGAATAAAACTGAGAAGGACTACTGTGTTCTAAGATCTGAATATACCAAAGCATTCAAAAGAATCAGAGGGTCAACTTATTTGACATTTTTTTCATAAAAATATTTGTCAAAGAATAGGAGCAAAGCAACAGAATCTGTAAAAATGTTTGGCATGAAGTGAAACATTTCAATAAGAAAAAGTAACAAAAAGGAATATTCTCCTTTTTCTAAGAATTTGCTCTGACTTCACTAGAAGGAGCAAAAAATGTCAAAAGTTTAAATTTTATTAACCATGAATGCAACATAGAAGGAGCCTAGGGTAATTTATTAAACATAAAGACTAGATTATATTTTAAGAATGGTTTCTTTATAAAAATATCAGTGATGTAGAACTGAAGACAGGTATGGCCAAAAAGAAAGCCCAGTTAAATTATATAAGTATATGCCAAGAATAGTTTTCCTATTTATTTTTTAAAACATTCAGAAAATCTATATAAATTAATTTTATTTTGATTTAATACACACAGATTTTACTTTTAGATTTTTGAAAATATTTTGTGAACAGAACTTCTACCAGTAAGATAAATCAACTTGTCGTTCAATAAATAAAAACTTCAATCATTTTATATTTAATTACTTTTAGTATTCCCTTCTACTCTCCTTACAGCAGACAAGGAAGTTCGGACAAGGAATTTTATCTCACGTCTGCAATAAAAAGCATCGCAATCTATTAGTGATGTCTGCCGTAAGTGAGCAAGATGGTATTGGGTCACTTTGTCATCTTGGTGATTCTTGTTGGAGAGCAACAGTTATTGTAACTATTAATCCCAACTTTTCCAGAAAAAGGAAGAATGCTTGTGTGGCAGCAGTGCTGGCCCTGCAGAAGACCCTAAAAGAGGATTTTTTCAAGGTCTCCCACAACGCGCTTGTTAGGAAGGTTTTCACTGAGTCCTGGGAGCCAAGGGTAAGAGCTGCACATCAGATAAATGTCCATGTCATCTGGATTCTGTTGTTGAAATGGCTTGTGCGACCCCCTGTTTATTGGTTTCTTGCTTCCATTATCTTTTCTGTCTCTGCGTGGGCCCCAAAGATGTGAAACGTTGATAGGAAAAAAGAGGGAGGGGGAAAGAGAGGAAGAGGCTGGGCAGGTGTCAAAACCATGTAGGGAAGCAGGGCTGTGGCAGCTGCAAGGAAATATGCCCATGGAGATGAAATTTTGCAAGGGAGGCAGTTTGCCGGACTTGGCCTGCTCTGAGCATTAGGCTCTTGACTCTGATGGGTTCATCCTGGTCTTCTGAGCACCCAGGAGTTTTGTCATTTTAGGCTACTCATTCCTAAACTACGTGCTGGACGGCGATGGGGCTGAGAACTGCTCCTCCTGTGAAGTCTTGCATGGAAACATCCCATTCTGAGACCACAACGTCTACCGTCAGGTCTCTCAGAGACGACTCCCTTCAGCCGATTTACTCTCTCCCTGCCGGCAGGTCCCCTCCCCCCTCCACGGCCCTAATCCAATCCATGGCCCTCGCAGCCACATGTTCTAGTGAATGTTCTCAGTTCCTGTGCCTCTTTCCATGATGCCCCTGGCCCTGGATCAAGACCATTGTCCTCAATCTCTGTTTCCCACTCCAGATGCCGAACGATGATGGAGAAACATCTCATAGCACCAGACACTCGGCGACTCCAAACACTCAAGGCGAACAGACTCTCCTGATCCATCACACTCTTGGCAATGTGTCCTGACTCAGCTCTCTTATCCAGCACAGAATCTAATTCAAACCTTTCCCATTGTCCTCAAACCATGCAAGCCCCTCAGCAGACACCCTTGCATATGGCTTCAAAAAACATTTAAGAAGCCATTAGTTGAGAACTGTCTTCGCTCCTTGCTCCCCAAGGAAAGGTCACGGGGGGCGGCACACGCTCCTTGCTCCTGTTCTCACGTCAGAGTGGGAGCTGTGTCTACCCTCTTGCACGAAGCCATTTTCTCCATCGGTGCTCTGCTTCTCCGCCTCCCATGATGAAGGTCTCTCCTGGAGCTTCATCCTTCCCTCCTCTGCTGGCTTCTGCCACCAGCAGTTCAGCCTGCTCAGGACTTGGTATAACTTCTGCTGTGGACTGACTTGTGCTCCCCCCAAATTTCTATGTTGAATCTTCAACTCCCAGTGTAATGGTACTTGGAGACAGGGCCCTTATGAAGGCATTAGTGACCTTGTCAGAAGAGACACGAGAGTGCACGAATGCTGTAACTCTCTCTTCCTCCCAACCCCATGTGAGGACACAGAGAGAAGATCAGCATCCACAAGGCAGGAAGCAAGGCCTCACCAGAAATCAACCATCTTGACACCTTGACCTTGAACTTCCAGCTTCCAGAACCATGGGAAATTGTAGAGAACCCATCCTCCTGGCAATGGCAATTATAGCTCAGCCCTATTGAAAAACCCAACAGGCACGTTGTGGCACGCAGGAGCCAAGCCCACAGATCGGTTCTCCCGTGGGAAGTCAGGCCTGCACTATGATACCTGGGCTGCTTTGTGACTCGCTCTTGCTGAAGCTCTCGCACCCTGAGTTCAGGCACAGTCCCTTGCTGCAGATCTTTAAAGTCACTTCCTGAAGTCTGTGCTAACTCTCCCAGGGATTGAAGTGTAACCAGACCTGTTATTCTTGCTGTTCCCTTGCATTTGCAGCATTTTTTCCCTTGTGGATCTGTAAGAAGTAATTAGTAACGTCCCTTCCATTGCTATCTGTAAAAAGTAATTACCTAAAGCAAACCTAAGTATAATGAATGAAAACCTTCTTTGCTGTGTGCTAGTAGAAAGCCAACAAAAGCCTGTCAAGGCAAGGGTTGGGGTGCTCTCCTCTTGAGAAAGTGGCTGCACTGCTCTGAGGCGCTCTCCTCCTGAGAGAGTAGCCGTGCCGTCCCTTTTCCTCCACAGGACTCGGTAGTCCGTGTGAATTTGTCTCATGTCTCATCCATAACGCTGCAGACACTGCTGGCCAGTGTCTGTGGCAGGACATAAATTTCTGTGGTTTAAGTCACCCAGTCTGATGTGCTTTGTTTGGCAGCATGAACTGACCGAGACAACCAACCCCTCCAGCTATCGCCCTAGCTCTCTCCTTCCATTTACAGCCAAACCCGCGGACGTACACAGTCTCAACTTTCTCTCATTCAACTCATTTATAATCCACTGACATCACAGGATGATAGCAGAGCTC
Source organism: Carollia perspicillata (assembly GCA_004027735.1). Lineage (NCBI taxonomy): Eukaryota > Metazoa > Chordata > Mammalia > Chiroptera > Phyllostomidae > Carollia > Carollia perspicillata. The sequence continues at coordinate 641 of PVKM010019100.1, read as the reverse complement.
AAAAGGAAAGTTTAAGTAAGGTCGCACAGGCAAGCACTCTGCTGGAACCAGCTTGGTCTGTCCAAGGGGGGAAGGATGCTTTCAACAAATAACTGCCCAGTAATTATAACTCTAAGTGAATTGTGTGATATGATAGAGGAGCGCCAGGTGGGTGCTGGGAGAACCCCTCACATCTATCAGCCTGGTCTAGGGCACAACACTGATGACGTCCCTAGGTAATGGCATTTATACCATAATATGAAGAATGCGTGTGAGCTAGCCAGATTGCTGAAGAGGGGAGTCCAATTCCAAGCCTAAGGACTTGTGTGGAAAAGGTCTGAGTTAAGAAGGAGCATGTTGGAGCATAGTGGGCAAGGGAAGGGGTGCCCCAAGGTGGCACTGCCTTAGGGATAGGCTGGAACTCCAAAGCCATGCTGGGGACCTTGAACATTACCCTAAGACCAATGGAGACCCAGTGGAAGAGCACTGGGGTAGCATTTGCATGAAAGAAGACCGTTCTTCCGCCTGCTGGTGGAACTGGGTTGAAGGAGATGGAGCGAATATCAAGAAGCTTATCTTCGGCAATAATTAAGCACTTCTCAAAGGAGAAATGTCTTTGAGATGTAATGTATTTTTTCCACACACGTTGAGATCAGAGTGTC
>PVKM010019099.1:0-24976 GCA_004027735.1 Carollia perspicillata | reverse complement strand
GGGAAGGGAGGGGTTGTTAGTTGGATCTAGAAAGCAGTGAAGTTGTGGGAGGTCAGATTCTGGGGTAAGGTGAGAGTAAAGGGTAGTACATAGGTGTAGCATGTGAGAGAATAGTGTTAACCTCCCTAATAATGGAGTTCAGGAGACTGTAATGTGAGCTAGTATCCGGGGAGGGTGCTTTGAAGTATTTACACTTGTGCGGAACAGCAGTTATTTACAATAATATTAGAGCAACATTCATATGCCAGAATGTATGTGTTCTGAATAACCTGAACAGGGGTTATAGGATATTGAGTAGTGTGCTGATGGAACCCAATTCACATGAAGGACAGTAAATTAGCAATACAAAATAGAAGAGAGAACAGGGAAAACCTGTCAAATGGTACAATATACCCTGCCAAGCAAAGACTATAGAGAAAGAAGGGGAATAAAAAAATACTATTGAGATTAAAGATGTAGGAATAATGAAAAAAAGAGGAAAAAAATGATAATCCAAATATGCAGCAACTTGCAGTTTCCCTGCTATAGTCGAGTGAAATTTGTCTCTGTGTCTCAGGTGTTGGGTTGCCCCCTATTTGAGTCCACCTCGGGTCCTTTCTCAGTTCCAAGTTTTTCTCTCGCTTGTGGGTATTACAAAAATAAGAAAAGAGAGAGAGAGAGAAAAAAAGGCAGGAAAAGTAAGAAAGGATAGATAAAATTTGAAATAAAGTGTGCAGTACAAAATCAAGAAAGAAGGGAAGAGGGGAAAAGCAATTGGAGTAAAACAGTAGTGAAAAATTTAAAAATAATAATAACACAAAGATTGTTTTAAAATACTGCATTTATAAACAACAAAAAAGAAACCAAAAAAAAAAAAAAAATCACTCCTCTTGTTGGATTTAAACTGGCCAAACCGGTATTTCTGGTCTTGCTGGCTGCAGAAGGCTGGGGAGTGATTGGTGTGGCGATTTTCCCCTCCTGACATTCACACAGGCTTCCTTCCAAGCAGTGTCCTAGCCACCATTCTGATTCCTTTCCCAATATCCTCGACGTGGGAGTCCTGATTCTCTTCTCATGTCTTCTCCCGGTGGTCACCTCCAGACACTGGGGTTCTGCGGTTGACCGAGGGCCCGCTCTGGGTACCGGGTACCGGGCACCGGGCACCCAGCGCTGGGCCTATGGCTTCACAGACTCCCGGTCCCCCGCGCTGCTCCCCGGGACCTTAGTGTCTGGAAATCTCCTTCTTACCATCTGGTTTCTGGTTTTTCAGTGTCCGCTATTGCTTTGTGGATTCTTATTTTCAAATACGCTGCAATATTGTTGTCTGTCTGCTCCGTTCCTCCATGGATTAGCCAGTTTTTCCTCCTTTGTGTAGGGGGAAGTGAAATCCGCTCCCTCCTACTCTGTCGCCATCTTCCCTCTCCGAAAATAGCCTTTTTAATAAGTGGTGTTGGGAAATCGGTGGAGACTGCAATCTTCTCCTGCTCTGGAGGCAGCCATATTGCCCCCATATCACATTATTTTTTATTCATTTTTTCTCGGAAAGAAAAGGATTCTTAGAAATTTATATTGTCTAATGAGAATACTGCCTTCTATTATTATTCTAGTGTTTTTAATTTTGTACTTTTAGCTAATGTACAGTATCTTTACAACTCTGAAAAAAGTAGAGATAGTGATTTACCAGCTTCTATGTTACATTGAGAGAAATTGAGGCTCAGATGGTTATTAAGTGATTCATCCAGATTCATACTTAAGTCTGATTTCAGAATTTATGTTGTCATTTATCATCATTAATTGCTTCAATTAAAACCAACTTACCTGATTCGAGGCATGTAAAAAATAAAATAAACAGGTTCCAGACAAGATGACCATATAGGTAGACACAATACTTGAATTCACCCACAATCACATAAGAATCACTACTAAACTACAGAACAGTCATTATTCAAAACTGCTACATTGCTAGGGCAGCAACTTGAAAGGCCCCAGGGACATACAGGGAGGAACTGAATTATCTGGCATCAGGATGAGGGCTGGAGGGGCAATTTTTCCTAGACAGAGGTCTTGTCAGAGGCCATTATTTCTTTGCTAAGTCCTCCACAAAAAAAGCCAGCAGGTGGGCACCATATCTGAGTCTCCATCACCTAAGTCACAATGTTGTCCCTTCCCTGGTGATTCTCTGAGACCCCATTCCACCCATGCCTTTTCCAGTGGCTTTTCCATACAAATATCCTGTCTTGGCTCATGCCTTCAACTTATTTAAAATCTGTCAAACAAGCAGCATCTGGCCTCTGTGTGCCCTATACCTCTAGCTAATGGTCCAAGACCCTTAGCTTGTGGGTAAAATGCCTACACTAGTGGTAGCCTACCTTGGTTCCCAGCATGTCCACTCCCAGATAGCTCTAACCCCAGAACAAGTAGCAGTTATCTGCAGATTGCTTTGTAGCTCATGCCAGGTGGCCCCAGTCAAGATACAGGTGGTGGTTGGCCTTGGACTACACATCCCAGGAGGTCCAGAGCAAGCACACATAGGGGACAGATTCATACCATGTCAAAGCACCACCTAACCACCTCCACAAGAAATACACTCAAGGGGAAGACTCAGTGGGTACCAGAGCCCCACTGTAGTACAACAGGAGGGTATACATACCCACATGGGGGTGATTGGTGAAGCTGTGCTACTGGACTCTACAAGACACCTAATAAATTAGGGAATTCTACCAAGAGCAGGAGACATAGCATCTCTACCTAATACATAGACACAAACACAGGGAGGAAGCCAAAATGATGAAACAAAGAAATATGACCCAAATGAAAGAACTAAACAAAATTCCAGAAAATGAACTAAACAAAATGTAGACAAGTAATCTACCAGAAGTAGAGTTCAAAATACTGGTTATAAGAATGCTCAATGAACTTGGGGGAAGAGTAGGTAAACTTAGTGAGAACTTAGTAAGAATTTCAACAAAGAGCTAGGAAACATAACACTGGATATGGAAATATAACAAAGAACCAGTTAGAAATGAAAAATTGATTAACTGAAATGAAGAATGCATTACAGAGAATAAACAGTGGAATAGATGAAGCAGAGGAGCAAATCAGTGATTTGGAAGATAAAGAAACATAGAACACACAATCAGAAGAGCAAAAAGAAAAAAAGAATTAAAAAATGAAGATGGTATAAAGAGCCTCTGGGACAACTTAAAGTACACCAACATTCACATCATGGGTGGGTTCCAGAAGAAGAGAGAGAGAGAAAAAAATTGAAAACCTATTTCAAAAAAATAATGATAACAAACTTCCCTAACCCGGTGAAGGAAAAAGACATACAAGTCCAGGAATCACAGAGAGTCACAAACAAATGAATCCAAAGAGGTCCACACGAAGACACAGCATAATTAACACAGCCAAAGGTTAGAGACAAAGAGAGAACCTTAAAAGAAGCAAGATTAAAGCAGTTAGTTATCTATAAGGGAGCTCCCATAAAACTATCAACTGATTTCTCAACAGAAACTTTACAGGTCAGAAGGGATTGGCAGGAAATATTCAAAAACTAATGAAAAGTCAATGGAACCTAAAACAAAAATGAAGTAAACAACTAGATCAGGAACAGAATCACAGAAAGGGAGATCATATGCAGGGTTATCAGTGTAAAAGATGGGGGTGGAGAATGGGGTGAACATGTACAGGTAATAGGAAGAATAATTGGTAGGCACAAAACACACAGGGGGAGGTTAAGAATAGTAGAGAAAATGGGGAAGCCAAAAAACCTATATGTACAACACATGGATCTAAATAATGGGGGTGGGGATGAATGCTGGAGGGTGGGGCATGCATGGCAGAGAGGAATAAGTGGGAGAAAAAAATGGCACAACTGTAATAGCATAATCAATAAAATATACTTAAAATATTTTAAAAAGTAATGAAAAGCAAGGAACTAAAACCAAGATTATTCTACCCATCCAAGTTATCATTTAGACTTAAAAGACAGATAAAGAGCTTTCCAGAGAAGAAAAAGCTAAAGGAGTTCATCAACACCAAACCACATTATAAGAAATGTTAAGGGTTTTCTTGAAGAAGAAGAATAAAAAAGATATAAAATATGACTAATAAAATGCCAATAGTTAAATATCTATTAAAATTATGTTAAATGCATAATTTAACATATTTAATTTAATGCATAATTGGAGGATTAATTTAATGCATAATTGGAGGATTAAATGCTCCAATCAAAAGATATATGATGGCTTAATGGATAACAAAACAAGACCCTTAGATATACTGTCTATAAGAGACTCACTTCAGATCAAAAGAGACACACAGCCTGAAAGTTAAGGGATGGAAAAAAGATATTTCATGAAAGTCAAAACAAACAAACAAAAAAAGCTGGGGTAGCAATACTTTTGCCAGACAAAAAGACTTTAAAGCAAAGGCTATATATATCAAGAGACAAAGAAGGACCCAGCAATTTCCCTTCTGGGTATTTATCTGAAGAAACACAAAATAGTAATTTGAAAAGATATATACATCTACATGTTCATTGCATCATTACTTACAATAGTCAAGATATAGAAGCAATCTAAGCATTCATCAATAGATGAATGGATAAAGAAGAAATGGTGCATTACAAATGATATGATTTAGTCATTAAAAAAGAATGGATTCTTGCCATCTTAAACAACATGAATGGACCTAGAGAGTATTGTACTGAGTGAAATAAGTCAGACAGAGGAAGACAAATGCCATAATAATTTCACCTATATGTGGAATCTAAAAACCAAAATAAATAAGCAGAACAGAAACAAACTTATAGAAACAGAGAATATTTTAATAGTTGCCAAATGAGAGGGAGAATGGGGAGAAGAGTGAACGTAGTGAGAGGATTATGAAGTACAAATTGGTAGTTACAGAATAGTCACAAGGATGTTAAATACAGCATAGGGAATATGATAAAGAATATTGTAATAACTATGTATGGTGTTACATGGGTACTAGATTTATTGGGGTGATCACTTAGTAAATTATACAATGCTTAATCACTGAGTTATACACATGAAACTAACATCATATTGTTTGTCAAGTTTAATTGAAAAATAGTATTTATTTAAAAATAAAATAATAATACTATAAACAGAGCCACTTTAAAATGGAGTGAGAGCTGCCATCCTAGAGTAAAGGCCTTGTACAGCTTTCTCCTCAAAACTATAGAATGTTAAAACAGGGAAAAGTAACCTTTGAAATGGGCCTAAAGCAATACTGTATCCCAAACAACTGTTTCCAAAGATAGCAGGAAAGCAGATACTGACTACTTGTCCAAAAATTTAAAACATTCTTTAGAAATAGCATCACTATGGTAACTTATCCGCACCTTTAGAAATGCTTTCTTTCTGTTGATGATTCTCTTTCTCATCAATACCCCCGTGTCATTATCACCTAATTGGAACACCATTTGTGTTTCTACCTGAATCAGTGCCTCTTGAATAGCATGTCTTTTGGTTCTCAAATGAATGTTATTGCCTCTCATTTTGACCATTTATTTTGAGATTAACAGGCAGAAACACTCTCCTAGTCATTGTGGGCTGCTATAACAGAATACTATACACTGGATGGCTTAAAAAATTATTTCTCACAATTCTGGAGATCAAGACTCCAGTAGATTCAGGATCTGATGAGAGCCCACTTTTCAGGTCATAAAGATAACCATCTTATCACTATATTCTCAAATGGTAGAAGGACAAGGGATCCTCCAGGATTCTCTTTTATAAGTACACTAATCCCATTCATGAAGATTCTACTCTCGTTCGTGGCCTAATCAATTCCTACAGGCCCCGCATCAAAATACCATCATATTGGAGACTGAGGTTTTAACACGTGAATTTGGGGATGGCACAAACATTCAGTCTACAGAAAGCACATAACTGCCTCTACTTTTTTTCTACACATGTAACCAGTCATTGTGACACAATCGTATCACAAATTCAAGCAGTTGGTGGCCCAGGGAAATTCAGACTTCCTAATGGGGTGGAGGTGGCTGCATTTTTAGTCAAATTCCCAGTGCGATTGTGGTTAATTGATATAAGTATGCAAACACCACCACCTGACTCGATGTTCATGCCAGAGTATGGAGTACCTATGTCATTTAGCACATGAGTCTGAGACTTTGTCTCTTGCTTTCAGAAATGTGTCATTTGTGTGCCTCCAAAAAATTGTGGAGCTTAATGAATGGTCAAAAGGTTTTTTAGATGAATGTTCATTTATAGTAGCATGTATCCTGTTCTCTGTATTACATACACATATTCAATATGTTGGGTCATTTGTTCCAGTTATGATCCAGTACTCAGAAACAGAAAAGTATAAAATACCTATGTGTGTCAAATAATATGCTACTCAACGCATCTTATGAAGTTTTATCCAAATTCCAAACCCTTATACTGCTCTGACAATTATCTTGAGACATAACTGATTTACTTAGCATGATAACGCACCTCTGTAATTATTTGTGACAGGCATTAGAGTCTGGACTTTCCATGATTAGCACAGAATAAAAAGCAAAAGGTCAGAGAAGTTCTACCTGAGATAAAGCTTGGCAGCTGCAGTGCTTTCTTACCACTGATCTGTAGTTTTTAAAACTGTGGTTCTGTTTTATTTTCTTCAAGTTTATTAACTTGAGATAATAATGAGTGGTTTTAGAGAATTTTGGAAATTGACAGTTGTTTTTATCTATCTATGAAGAAAAATTAAAATGTCTACTTTGTGATACTTCTTATATTAAAATATTTGCATCCAACAAAAGCTGTTAATATATGTAAAGGTGTTTGACATTATTAGTCATCAGGAAATACATGGGCAAACTCTAGTGAAATATTACTATGCTACCACCAGCATAGTTAAAATTAAAAGGACTGGCAATGCCAAGTGCTGGCAAGGATGTAGAGTAACTGGAACTCTTGCACATTGTTGGTTGGAGGTAAATTAGTAAAAGCACTTTGGATGACTGTTCAGTAGAAACTGGTAAAGCTAAAGAACAAATATTCTAAGGCCCAGTAATTCCACTTCTAGCTATATACACAACAGAAATGTGTACAAGTGAAAAAAATGCACACACAAAAATGATCTTCCTAGTCAAAACTTAAGAACACAAATGTCCATTGACAGGAGATTGGATAAATGCATGTGACATATTCACACAATGGGATATAATTCAGCAATAAAAAGAATAAAATACTGATATATGCAAATACATGGATGAAACTCACATACAAAGTATTGAGCAAAAGAAAGCCAAATACAAAAGAGGACAAACTGTATAATTCTTTTTACATCAAGTTAAAAAATATCCAAAAATTTGGGAGAGTATTAACTAGGAGAGGGCACAAAGGAGCTTCCTGGAGTGCTGCCTCTGTTCTGTATCTTGATGTCAATGCTAATTTCATGGATGTGAAAATTCATCAAGCTTTTCACTTAAGATATTTTTACTCACTAAAAATGTATCTTTTAAAGCAGAAATAAGAACACTATGTATCCAAAATTGTCAAAATGGCCTGGGGAATCGACACTTCTGGACAAGCTGATTTCAGAGTGTGCCAACTTGTTCCCAGAGAATGAAAGCTTTTCTGAGTCATAGGTCATATTTCTGGTGGTTCTACATGGGCAATATATTTTCAGTGCTCTGCCCAGGACCAAGCAATGCTTAAATGTAAATTTTGGATCATCTTTTTTTATCATAAAATGTCATACGGAAGTGGCAACATTTCATGACCCACACGTTACATTCAATATTCATATCACTCACAATTTTCAATTCTTAAACATACAACTTAACAACTTAAAAACAATGAACAATCTGTATATATACCTCTTGTTGTCATTATAACACAACTCCTTGAAAGCAGTCATTTAAGTAACCGCTAGATTTATCCATTATTGGAAAAACTCTGCTTAATAAAATATTCATCATTTTTCTAAGTTTTAGAAAAATAAATGTCTTATTTCAAATTTGTTTCAGATAACTTTTATTTTCCACACATGTCCTATCATTGTTTCAAATAATTATATGCAGACCCAGAAGGAAGGTACAGACCTTGTTTCCGAACTATACCCTGGAAGGAACTATTTTCTACCTGAAATGGACTATCATACAAAGGTACACCAAATAGAAAGCTGCTTTTGACCCCGAGGAGATTCCATCTGCTACAACATCTGTTCAGGAATAGCATTTTGGCACTGTCCACTGTGAGCAGTAGTCCCAGATACAACGTCACACAGGGGGCTGGTTCTCCAGGAATGAAGCTTAAGGCACACGTTGTTTGTCTTCAGAAACCTCAGAATACTTTTTCAGCACTCACTTTCTGATCTTTGAAATGGAGCAAACTCTTGTTCCCTAAGGTTAATTTTTACACCAGAGGACCTTCTTGAATATCATCTTTCTTCTGAGAAGTGTCTGTTCCTTACAATGCAGCCTTGAGGTATTATTAAATGTGTCACCTCTTCAAACTAAAACATGGTATTACAAGCCAGGTGCTACTCTCAGCATCACAATGGCTGAAACGAAGTAGAATACAGAAGTTTTTTCAGGTCTGTAGAAGTGGTAGAGACAGAAAATGAATAGGACTCCTTTCCAATGAATCTTTTATGGGTCAGAAGATTTATTCAGAGTTACTTAAAAAAAAATTAAAACTTCATTAGCAATTAACTGTCTCAGCAACAAGAAACTCTTCTGTCATTTATTTCCATATAAGAAGTCACTGCAGAAGAAATGCAATTATTATTGAAGAGGAAAAGAAATGTTGAGGCAAAAGTAAGTCTTTTTTTTTTACAGAATTATGGATATTACACTGGATTCTAAGTTTAATTTCATCAAAGCATTTGGCTATTTTACTTTGGTGAGTAAATTTATAATCAGCAAAGATGAAATTATTATTTTTTTGAATGGCACTATAGCTAGCATATTTTTGCAAAGTTTGTGGCAATGATTTAAACATAATTGCTTGGAGCTATTGCACAAAGAATATGGAAGGTGCTGGTTGCTCAACTGGTTTTTAACAAAAACCAAAAGCAATTAAATGGAGGAAAAAATACCTTTTCAACAAATCATGCTAGAACACTTGCACATCCAGTGGCAAATACATAAAGTAAACTTCATCCTAAATCTTATACTACATACAAAAAATAACTCAAAATAGATTATAGATTTAAATATGAAAGCTAAAACTATGAAACTTTTAGGAAAAACAAGGGAGAAAATCTTTGGGATCTAAAGCTAGGCAAAGAGTGCCAAAACTTGACATGGTCTATACAATCCATTAAGGAAATCCATTAGAGAAAATACTGATAATTTGGACTTCATCAAGTTTAGAAACATTTGCTGTGTGAAATAATAAATTATGGGGATTAAAATACAAACCACACAATGAAAGAAAATAATTGTAACAAAACAATGTATCTGCACAGATGACAACTATTTACAATACGGGGTCTGTCCAGAATGTATCCAGCCATGTTTTATGAAAAATAGAGTCATTTATTGAAGAAGATACAAGAAACATTGTACATAGGACAATGACACTGTAGTCCTCTTCAAAGTAGGCACCTTGGGGTCTCACACAGTTCTTCCAATCACCATCAGCTGCCCCATCATATCTTCCTGAAATTCATCTATGGTCTGAAATCTCTTCCCATTCAAAGGTGATTTTAGTTTGGGAAGAGCCAGAAGTCACAGGGCACCAAATCTGGGCTTTAGGGAGGCTGAGTCACCTGGGTGATTTGATATTTTGCAAAAAACTCTGCATAGCACATCATGCATGAGTGGGTGCCTTGTTGTGATGAAGCTGCCAATCACCAGTAGCCCATAGCTGCAGCCTTTTGAATAATACAGATAGTTTCTGTGGAGGAATATTCAAGCTTCACACAAAATCTGATGCAGATTCATTGCTCTAATCACTCAGTCATTTTGAATATGATGGCCACATAGTACACATGCTCACTCAACAGTGTCTACCACCCCCACTAACTAGTACAGTGAAGTTGTCATTATTCACATATGCAGATACCAGTACACTCTCCTTGACTACCAGTTTACATTGATGTAGCACAAACTGTTCTCTACTAACAATGATTGGATTTTTTCCAGACAGTCCTCATATATTAAAACTCTCAAACTCAACAATAAAAAACAACAACCGAAAATGAATCCATCTGATTAAAAAATATTAAAATATACTGAAAGACATTTCACTGAAGAGGATACATAGGGGGAACACAAGCAGTGCTATTATTGTGGGGGAGCACTCAGGTGGTGGGAGACAGGGTTACTAAGGCTATGTTGGGGGGCTGGGCCCTTTGGGAAGTGCTAGGCATGGCTATTATGATGGTGGGGGGCCACTTGGGATTGTCTGTAGGTAGCACTACTTTGGCTGTGGGGGTCAAGATACTTCATGTTACCAGCTCTATGGATCTATGCTGGTGGTAAATGCAGGCACCTCACGCATCCAAAATTGGAATGCTTTGAAACTGCCTTGATATTGCAAGAGCTACTATTGCTAGAGGAGGTAGAATGCCTTGGACTACAACTTGGTGGAGCTACTATGGCTGTGGGAGGATGAGGGGCTTTGCAAGGCTACTTACAGACCCAGGCAGGGCATTTTGGGAGGCACTTGGTAGGGCGCCTATTGCAATTGCGGATCTGGGTTCTTCCAGTGGAGGTGGGGGCAATATGTTTCTGGTTGCCACTCAGCAAGTCCACTATGGCCTTGTGGAGGGGTCTGGTGCTGGTGCCTGCTATATAGACTATTTTGAAGGGATCTTGAAGAGAAACCAAAGAAAAATCAGAGAGTTGAGTGGCTCTGGGGAAGGGACCGCCCCCTCCCTGCCCACTGTGGAAATAGTAGCACTAGGAGGCAGCCCTAAGAGCCTCCCCAATTCAGTAGCAGCTTCAAGCTCCTTGTTCCTCTCCCCAGCTACAGTGGCACAGCTGCATGCCACAAAGAACCCCACCCACCATGGACATTAGTCCAGCTGCCACTGGTGAAAGAGTATGGTCCCCAGACCATAGTAATGCAGCCTAATGGCAGCCCAAAATGTCAGAAGTACCCTGCCAACCCACCACCATGCTGAGCACCAGCTGGAGCACTTCAACTGGCCTCTGCATTAGTGGCCAAGTAACCTGGCCATGCAAGAACACAAGCCCCACATTTTATAACTTCTAGAAATAGTTTCTTTCCATTGGCAAATACATTTACTTTTTGAAGAGGCATAAAAAAGATAATATGAATCTTGTTGTGAACCCAGGCAAAAACAAACATTTTTTTACTTTAATTACTTTAAAAGATGTAAATTTAAATTACCCATTTGGATTCTTGGTGATTACTGCATTCCTTTAGTATGCTCAAAAGTGAGCTTTTTCATTATCCAGTTTTCTTGACAACTTTTATGAAGGGTAGAGAGGAGGCATGGGAGATATTAGACTCCCACAGCCTGCATCGGGCTTGGGCTGTCATTAATTTCCCCATTGTTCTTGGGACCAAAACAGCTCCTGCACTTCCAGGAGGAGGATTTAGGGTGTTTAAAAAACTTAATTTAAAAATTTTTCATTTTCTTCCTGAGTTTGCCTGTCTAGGAAAGGAGTGACATCGTTTCCCCTTCTTTGAACCATTAATTTAGATCCTTTCTGAGTAGCATCCTTACTGTGTAACAACATGGAAACTTGCATATAAGACATCTTACCCCATTTATCAGACCTTTGGCAGAACAATTCTAATTGGTTTAAAATATGACCTAATTAACTATCTGATGGGATTGAAACCAAGCCACTCATTTAAAAACAGAAAAAAAAAAAAAAAAACACCATTCCCACCAACAATGCACTAGGGTTCCCTTTTCTTCACATCCTCTCCAACACTTGTTTGTTGATTTGTTTATGATAGCCATTCTGACTGGTGTGAACTGGTATCTCATTGTGGTTTTAATTTGCATCTCTCTGATGGCTAGTGATGCTGAGTATCTTTTCATATGTCTCTGGGTCCTCTGTGTGTACTTTTTGGAGAAGTGACTGTTCAGGTCCTTTGCCCATTTTTTAATCCTATTTTTTGTCTTGCTGGAGTGGAGTCATGTGAGTTCTTTACATATTTTGGAGATCAAACCCTTGTCAGAGGTATCATTGGCAAATATGTTTTCCCATATGGTTGATTCTGTTTTCATTCTAATGCTATTTTCTTTAGCCATGCAGAAGCTTTTTAATTTGATGAGATTTCATTTGTTTATTCTTTCCTTTATGTCCCTTGTTCTAGAGTGCATATCTGAGAAAATAAGCCAGGTGGTGAAAGACAAATACCCTACAATCTCACCTATAAGTTGAACCTAATTAACAAAACAAACAAGCAAGCAAAATAGAACTGGAAACATGGAAATTAAGAACGAACTGACAGTAACCAGAGGGGAAGTAGGAGGGAATTAGGGGGAAGGGTTTTCAGGAACATGTATAAAGGACACATGGACAAAACCAAAGCGGATTAAGACCAAGAGTAGGGAGTAGGACTGTCTGGGGTGTGAGGGAGTGGTGGGGGGAAAATGGAGACAACTGTACTTGAACAACAATAAAAAAAGTTAAAAAAACAGAAACAAAAACAAAATCTAAAGGAAAGAAAAAGTTCAAATATTGTCTTACTCTCAAACTACATTCTCTAAAAGGAGGTACTGGGATACTAATCTTAGAATCTTACCTCACATCAAACAGTACCACGAATAACTCTGATGAGGTCCAAATGGCACAAAGCCTAAACAGCAGAGGCAGAGGATGCCTGGTGTGTACAAACAACAAAGATCAGACCAAGTCTTCAAAAGATAAGAAAGCAAGAGAAGAACAACTGTAACTAAAGTTTCATTTCAGACATAGGAGAAAACCGAAGTTTCATTTCAGAGACATGAGAGCTCTGAAATAGAGACTGACTCCTCCCACAGAGTAACTGGGCAAAAACGCAATGATAAGAACACCCCACAACACACAAACAATGGAGAAAGCATTTAGTATGCAGAAATCCATGCAACCAAACCAGAAAACATACTCTAAGTAAATCCCATGTTGGGGAACTGGGATTTTTCTTGTTATAAAGCCTTGCCTCTTGTCAGGCAGTACCAAACAAATAATTTCCTATGGAATCACAGAGTGGTTCAAATAACCCAAATGGCAGGACAGAGAGCTTTCCGGTCATGCACACCAGGTGCTTATCTAGTGTTGGAGTCTGCCCATTCCTCAGAGACCTGTTTCCTTTCACTGGCTAAATGTTTCAGGTGGCTGATGACTTGAGAGGGAGAGCAGGGAGAGGCCTCAAGATAAAGAACTCTCAGTAGCTACTGGGAAATCCCTGCAATCCCAGCCCTGGGGTCAGCTGCCACAAGCAGGTAGGACCCTCGTGAAGGCCCTCAGTGTCCTTACCAGGGACACTGTCCTGGCAGTGTCAACCTTGTCCTGACAGAATCGCCAAAAACTGTAACCAAATGCAGGTATGGCCACCTGCTGCAACAAAAACCATACTCATTAGACTGGTGCTGATGAGAAAGTGGTTTATATAGATGCCAGCAATCTGAGAAAATAGGGGATTGTTGTCCAAAGCCCACCTTCATTTCTCAGTGCCAGCAGAGAGTTTTATAGGGAGGGGGAGGGAGAGCTGAACAAAGAGATCAAGAGAGGGGTTTGCAAAGTTTTCTTTGCAGACCAATACAGTTTATGTCAATAAAGATCTTGAAACTGGTCAAGCGATGGTTTGGTGTGCATTATCCTCATTTTCATTATCCTGGTTTTATGGTTGAAGGTCAGCAAATGTCTCAGAGCTAGAATGATTAAAGATTGGAGTCTGTATCTTTTGAAGTTAGCTCGTAGGATTGTTATACAAACATGTTTATCTCCAAGCTACATATTAGTCAGAGTCCACACTTACAGAAACAATGTCACAAATGGTGGGGTGGGCTACAATTTCCCACTGTTACAAGCACAGGCACCCTGGTGGCTGTCCTTTCAGTTCTCTTCCCAGAACCACACAGCCCAGTCTGTTTCTGCAAGATTCTAGTCCCCTCCAAGATGCCTCCCTCTGCCAGATCCCAGAGTGAGTGGGTGTGAAGGAGATTTTTTGCAGTGGCCCTTAAAGAGGGCATCTGGTTTCCAGCAAACTCTGGTCTCTCCCTGCTATACAGAATGTGCACTGATTTTTATAGCCATATGTTATCTGGGCACCTCTTCTTGGCTCTGTTGCTTTGGGCTGAGGAGCCTGGCTTGCAGTTAAAGCCCCACATTCTTCAGGGGTACCTTTGCAGCTGAGATATCCCTCTCAATTCTCCCCCACCACAAGTGGGTACAAGGCCAGCCATTTTTGTATCTTCACCCTTTCTACCAGTCTCGATGTGGCTTCTTCTGTAAATCTTTGTTTGCAAGACTTCTGTTCTAGTCTTCACCTCATTATTCAGGTTAATTGTTCTATAATTTAGTTGTAATTCCAGTTCAGGACTTAGGGGAGTTGAGTGTAACTTTCACCTATTCCACCACCATCTTCTTCTTCTTCCACTATGTTCCTTTTTGATGTATCTATCCTTTTCTGCTTTACAAACTTAGCAAAGATGGATAAATAATAAAAATTAAGAATCAAAGAAACTTCTATAACATGTTCAGAAAGCAGAGAAAGAACAGAAATTTGGAATTGTAAATGAGGCTGAATATCCATATTCCAAAGCAGCCAGAGGGAGATATAAGTTCACCTCCTTTGGGAAAAGAAGGACTAAAAGGTTTCCATGCTAAATGGAGACACTGAGTTGGATTTACATCTTCAATCCAGGAACTCTAAGTCAATAAAAGAAAGGTGAAAAAACCCTGACAACTACTGCCTGGGACTACAACTTACATGTAGCTGCAAGGCAATGTAAGCCTGACGATAGGACATAGCCTCAGGACAGGGCAGCCTGAGGCTCCCTGCCAGTTCTGTGTATCTGTCACATCCCTACCATGGGAGGTAGCCCAAACCTTAAACATGAGAGCTGTTTCTTAACCAATGGCTCTTGGGCATTGGTGGAAGTAGCCTCATAAGTTTTCTGGGAGGAGGATGTCCAGAGAAAGAAAGAAAGACAAACCAATGCAAAGCAAAATATGTTCCCCTTAGATAAGTCTCTGATCCATGATTCTAAAATTCATGAAGAAATGTAATGCTAAGGAAGAATAAAAAAATGAAAGTCAAAAGAGGAGTTATTTTTGAAGATGTAAATGTCATAGAATAGTTAGATAAATGTTTTAAAATAAGCAAATTTGGGATATTCAAAGGCATGAGGGCATAACATACATAAAAATAACAAAAACATTAAACAAGAAGTTGCATACATAAAACAAAGTCCATATGAAAAAGAATCAAACTGCAATATGGGAAGCAAAAATGTAATAAAAGTAAATTTAGTAGGATAAAGTCTAAACGCCACCAGTGAGATTATTACTGACTGATAACACTGAACACTTCACCTACCACACAGTAAAAAGATAAAAAGAAATATAAGACATGCAGGAGCACTTAAAATTCCCAGAAGGTTTATTGAAAATCCTTTATACTTAAACTTCACTAATCTCTTTAAAAACATGTTCCAGCATGTAGGCAATGGCAGAAAGTGAATATCTGGTAAGATATTTGTTGACAATTGTCTGACATTAAAGAGAGACATAAATATTCAAATTAATAGTGAACTTTCAGTACCAAGCAGAACAATAAAATAATAACAACATAGTAGATCTATAGCCAAATATATAATAGAGAAAATTTCAGGAAATTGGGGATAAAGTTAAAATAAAGCAAAGTCTTCTTATCTAAATGTTAACAACAATTTGACAAACTGTATTTCTCAATGTCAACAAGAAGAGACAGAAAATGGGCTAAAAGTTTCAAAGTGCTGAGAGAAAAATAATTATGAACTGAGAATTGCATATCCAGCAAAAGTATAATTCAAAAATAAGGGCATCCTGGTGGGTGACTTGGTAGGTTGGAGCATCATCTGGTGCATCATCCCCTACACACAAAAACAAAGGTTGCAGGTTTGATCCCTGGTTAGGGCAGATATGGGAGGCAACTGTCAATGATTCTTTCTCACATTGATTCTCTCTCTGCCTTTATCTCTCTGTCTCTCTCTGTTTATCTCCCTCTCTCTGTCTCTCTGTCTCTCTCTCTCTCTCTCCTTCAAATCAATAAAACATATACTTTGGTGAGGATTTAAAAGAGGGGGGGGGGAATTAAGACATTTTTTAAAGAAAAAGACTAAGTGAAGTTACCACAAACAACTCTTACAATATTGACTTTGGTTAGAAGAAAGACCCTATATAAATGCCTTTTTTTTTTCTTACTGCAAGTAATTTTCAACTAACCGTCAACTGGAAGTTTAGGTAATCCAAACTTTCCCCAGACTCTTTGAAATCTCCACTTCACTTTTTCTTTCCAAAAGGTAAATTCTCCACATTGTCCAGTCTGTTCAGGATCTATGATTTGCTGTGGTTGGCTCATTGAGGTTAGGACTTTGACTCATGTATCCTCACATCAGGAGCAGGATTTAGATAATTCTCATTCTAATCAGTTTCGTCTCAGTTTACAACACTGCCTCTTCTTTCTGTTCACTGCTCTTTAAATATTTCTGTTTTTCAGAGTTGTAGCTATGCCCTTCTTTTCTTAGTCCATATTTTGTCTTAACCCGTGAACTTTTGAATCACCTGGAACATTGTTAAAATAGATTGTTGTATCTAGCACCAAATATACTGACATAGAATGGAAGAGAGTGAATCTTCTAACTCTGCATTTCTAAAAATCAATTCAGATAATTCTAATGTGTACTAGAGTTTGATAACCACTGCTTTTTATTAGCTTTCTATAGGATTATCATGCTTAGCTTTGCTTTTGACTCAACAACTCAGCTACAGCTATACCAACATCAAACCCTTGTTCTAAGTACCATATGACGATATTAACTTGCCAACAGGCCATTTCAATATAAATTTCCTACATGTACCAAAACATCGCATCAAAAATTGAATCCATCTTTTTACTTCTTTATTCCATGTAGAGCCTGAGCTTAGAATGTAAATTACCTTAGGCTACTCTGTTCCCACTTACACTTGTTCCCATATTTCCTGTCACAGCTCAACCCATTTAGTTTGAGCTTCAACTATTGCTTACTGATTTCTGGACACACCAGTCTGACTTCAAACTCCCATTCTACACATTAAACACTCCAAATCCATTAACATTTTGTTTAAATGTAACCTTTTCCTCGCAACCTTTTTCTCACTCTCTAGGCAGGTATCCACCTGTGTTTTACACAACAAGGTCTAAATCACTGCAGTTTTCATATGGTCTGGAAACTATCTGCTTACACTTCTCTTACCTACCTGGTGGGGATCACTTTCAGGAAAGGTCTGATCAGAGTACATTTGTTTTTATATCTCAAGATTGAGTACAGAACTTAGCTTGTAGCAGTACTTAACATTTGTTCACTATGTAAGGGCACAAACATGAATGAATTGACCAACATTCACAGAAGCTACAATCAAATTCCAATCAACCTATGTATTTTTAAGGAATACAATGATCCTCCTGTCAAACTTTTAGATTCCTACAAACTCTTATATTTCATTGTGCAGGAAGTTCATACACTAAGAAACAAATTATGATTCTCCAATAAGAAACTGCAAGTAAAAATTTTTAATGTTTTTTCAAACTCCTTTTTTCAGTATAAAGCTATGAACATCAACACCATATAGTATGTTTCTTGTGCTCTAGAAATAAGGAAGAAACTTATGGACATTGTTAGACCTTTTCTCAGGTTACTCCCCTACCCCCATCTAAAGGCTGTAGTCTCTGGATTGATTTGATGCCTTTTGTTTTTAATGAGCCATTGATATTCGTAAGTGCTAGACTTGGAAATAGTGGAGAGTATACAATGCAATAGTTTTCTCTCCCTGAGTCCTTTTCCAACACCTTTGGATACTTAGAATTAAATAAAATATGACAAAGACTGGTGTTGTTTAAAGAATCTTCAAGGTTTTATTGATTTTGTGTTGTTCCATAGGACTTCAGAGGAAGTAGGACTATATCTATATAAAGACAGACATTATGAGCAATGTTTCCATAGAAATAAAAAAGAAAGACTGCCAAAAGAACATTTTAAAGCCCTGATTTAATTTTTAATATTTTCCAATGTTAAAATAATATACACATTATAGAAGAGCAGAGACTTTGCCCCTTATGTCTTCTTGACACCTTTGGTGCCATATTACATAAGTCAATAAGTCCTGAGGAGTCAGATATTTCTTTATATCTAGCTACATTGGGGATGACTTCAGACAGATAAAGTCACATTATTAAACTAGTAAAAATATAAATCCCAAATATTCTAAAACAAATAAAGATTGAATGTTATTTGCTGCATGGTTCTAATAATGGATAGAACTTGGGAATGGCATTTGAGAATAAATATTAACTAGAATAACTTTTACTTCAAATGCCTGCCAGTGCAGATAATAATCCAGAGTCATCCTTCAAATCCAAAAGAAGTTTCTACCTTTTTTGAAATGATGGTATCGATTTACTTCACTCTTTTACTGCCAGATATTGCTTCCATTGAACTTGGCTACATCTCCCCACATCAGTCATCTCAGTAGACTGTTCTGAATTTCAAGAATGACTCTCACATGTTACAACAAAAATAAAAAATAAAAAAGTATATTGAATATGTAGCAATAGTGTGTGACTATTTATTCATTGTTTGATAAGTACCTTGAAAATGCAATGTGCCCATGTAATAAAATCATATTTAAAAAATGTACATCACAACCAATTAACCTACCAGAAGATCCAATGCTCTCCTCAATGCCACATGACTGAAAATTGATTGATCATCACATATCTATATAATAATGACTTCCTGGTATATTCATTAAAGGATTCATTAGTGTCAGATCAAAATCCAAAGAAAGACCTTCAATGCTGATTAAAAAAACAAGCAGAATTTATTGCTCTCCAGGCCCGTGCCTTGAGAGTTAGGAATGTCACTCGACAGACAAGTTTACAAGGCCTCACCAAGTTAGAAGCAAGACTTGATATAGCACAGAAAGAAAGGGATTCTCTCAAATTAGGATTCTGAAGGTCATAATTTGAGTAAATAAGAAGAGAACTGTAAAGTCTCTTTTGGAATTGGTCATTGCAATAGTTAACATAACCAAAGTGTGTGCACAGAGGTCATACATTTATTAGCAGAGATAATCATATTCAACTTGCAGGGAAGACTGTAAGTTGATAGGCTAGGACTTTGATTCAATTGGCTCTGTACACCAGCACTATACATCTTGTGTCACGCTGGGCACATAATGATTGTCAGGAATAATTTTTGAGTAAATGAATGCACACAAGTCACAGAAAACAACAAAGCAGCTGTAACTGTGCATGATCCTCAGAACTCTTTACCTCTGGGAATGATTGTTTTTGTGTTCAGCACAGTGCTGTGCTTTTTCATGTCAACACTTTATCTCCAGGAGATTTTCTACTTTGCTATAGGTCTTTAAATGGTTTATAACTGATTCTTTGTCTCCAATTTACTTTTAGACTCTTTTCTCTCTAGACCCATATATAAATCCACTACAAAAAGTCCTTTTAAATGAAAATGATATCAAATACAGAGAGCATGTCCCCTGAGGGCACACCTTCTAGTCCACTGGATTTAGGCTAGAATTTCACTTTGTTTCAATCTTTTGTTCTCAATTCCCACCTTTTTTCTCTTATAGTCAAGGATATTAAAGCTTCATCATCTCTCTTTAAAGTGTTCATATAGATAATTAAATAACCACCATTCATTTTTCTCTTTAGGCAGTTTCTCTGTCTATCAAAAAGTTACTGAAGCAACACAGCAAATATTTTAGGGTACAGAGGCTAAGTACAAGTATGACTGATGCTCTTTGGTTTAACAAGCATTTTTGATACATCCATAATTCTTAACTACATCTCCAATTATTATATCATCCCAGTGTATGGCGAGAAATTAAGATGCTTCTCCTTTGTGTGTCATTTCTCCTCCTAAAGGAACATATGTGTGCTGGGAGTAGACCTTACTGTAACAGGAATGAAAGATGATGCAGTCAGAAGAAGAAATCTAATGAACATCCATGAGGAATATCAAGATGACAGTCAGAAGATACCATTTGGAGGGCAGCATGGAAAGTGAGAGGCCTAACGGGAAAAAAAGGTACCAGAGAATCCATACCAGAGTTGCTATTTGAATTCTTTGCACATATAAGTGTGGGAATGGCTGGCAGTTGGTTGAAAAGGGTCATTCTCAGAGAATAGTCTGAACCACTGAAGCAGAGCTCTGGGCTCATTTCATACTGTGGTTATACTGCAATATGGCACAGGAGCTTAGGAAACCAGGCACTCATTCACCACTATCCCTCCTCTGCTGGATACCTTATTATCTATTGCCTCTAATAACCTGCAAGATGAAAGCTCTGTCTTATTTCAATGTTTCTCCCTTACATTGATAATAAGCTCATGCCAAAGCCATATTAAACATCCCTAATGCACAAGTTGCTTCAATTGCTCTCTGTCCAAACACCTTTAATATCTCCCCATAGCCAACACCTCCAGAAATAAAATATGTACACTATAGGCTGCCAGTTGAACTTTCGCATAATACAACTGCAATTGAACTAAATTGTTTCCTACTACTTACTCTCTCATACAGACACTCAACTAGAAATAGTCACATTTTGACATAATCGCCCTATAATTCTACTGCTTCTGTGCATGCTGTTCTTTATGTCTTAAATGTGTCTTTTGTATCAATCTCTTATCTTTCAATGTTTAATTCATGTTTTATCTTCTCTAGGAAGCCTATTTCGTTTCTTTCCCAACTATAAAAGGCAATTTGTACCTCCCTCCATGTTGGTTATCATATTTTGCTTTGGAACTAATGTTATTTTTTTATTTTATCACTCAAACTATAAATATCTACAGGACAGCAATTTTAAACCAGAATGCTGAAAGAATTTTTAAAGCATGTAATATCTGACATCTTTTCTCTTCAGGAATGTCCAACCCACAGCCTATGGGCCACATGCAAGGACTTTTTTGCTTATCTGTGGTGGTGGTTATTATGAAAATCATGTATGGACCTGTTTGCTCATCAGTTTTCATTAGTGTTTGTGTATTTAATGTGTGACCCAAGACAACTCTTCTTCTTCCAGGGTGGCCCAGAGACACCAGGAGATTGAATACCCCTGCTTAGATTCTCAAATAAAAAAAGTAACAACAGCCAACACAATAATAGCCATCCAGTTTTGAATGAATCGTAATTATACTTATTTTTTTTCAGACTGGCAAAAATATATTTTAGTAATTAGTTTGTGGGCTATGAAATGAAAAAAGGTTGAATATTGCTCATATAGGATAAGGACTATAAGAATTATGCCTTTAGATCTGTTTCCCTGTTTCAAGCTAATGCTTTAGAATTTAAACCAGTTGTTTTCATAATTTTTATAGGCAGATTTAAGCAAAACAGGCACTTGGCAACTTCAAAAATAAGTTAGGACTATGATATAATCAGTTTCATTTGTGTGTGTTGTATAAATGTGTCATAATAAGGTTCTGAATGTCAATTCTGAAAGTGAAATTATATATAGTGTTTTGAACAATATAAATATTACCATACATGATTATTAAGTGTGTAATGAATGTAATGTCAATGAAGATAAAAATGATTTGCATCCAAGCTTCAAAATGAGATTATTCAAAAGAGATTTTATTATTGAAATGAGTAGGCTTTGACAAGCAGAGGAGAAATTAGAGAAAAAGTCAGTTGAAAAAGGAGAGACATGAGCAAAAAGTCCTTCAATAGATGAGTGGATAAAACAACTATTGGACATTTACACAATAGAATCCTACTTGGCAGTAAAAAAGAAGAAAATTTTACCATTTGCAACAGTGTGGATGGACCTGGACAACATGATGCTAAGTGAAATAAGCCCATCAAAGAAAAACAAATACCATATGATTTCACTCATATGTGGAATCTAATGAACAAACTGAACTAACAAGTAAAACAGAGACAGACTCATAGATGGAGAGCAGGATGGCAGTTATGTGGGGGCAGGGCAGAGATTTAGGAGGTGGAAGCAAAAAGGAGGTGCCAAGCAAAAAGGAAATAGGACTCATGGGCATGGACAACAGTGAGGTGGTTGCTGGGGGTAAGAGGGTATAAGGGCACTAAATGGTAATGAAAAATATAATAAGATTATATATTTAAAAAATTAACAACTAAGGTGATTTTGGAAAGGAAAAGGAAGAACAATGTCTGTTGACCACAGAGACTGAGCCTGAAGGAGGAGCAGTGGTAAATGATGCTGAATGAAGATTGTGAGGTCAAGTTTTAGAAAGCCCTGAAGAGCAGAATAAAGATTTGGACATGATGTAATTATAATTGGTTATACTTCTAAAGTGACTTAGAGTTCACAAAGCACAATGGATTTCTTTTTCATTTAAACTTCAATCTGTGACAGACACTCTGTATTATTGATGAAGGACTAAAACCTGACCAGTTAAGTACCTTCTGAAAATCACACAGTTAATAAAGTACAGCACACCTAACTTACTACTCACTGTTCTTTTTATTTCTACTCCTTGATATTGCCTGCATGCTTAGGCAAAATATTGAAATGACTGGAGTTTTTCGAAGTGTGTTCTATGTGTGTCAGAGATAGAGCTCTATTGTAAACATCTAGTCAACAAAGCAGAGACCAAAGCTGTTTTCTATGTCTGAAACAAAATACAGGTTTTCTATGTCTGAAACAAAATACAGGGGAGTGATCTAAAGGACATTGGGAGTTGAGTGAATAAGATTTTTATGAGGAGTATCATTTGGAAACAAGAAACAGCTTCTTGCAATGGTTAGTTTAGTGATGATAACAAAGTAACATTCTTCTGCATATCACACTTAGAATGTGTGACTGTGTTTCCTTTCTAGAATACTGATTAACATCAAAAGGATATGCCCTACCCTGTTAAGAAAGAAGATACTATCATCTGAGAGATAAAGGCATTACTGAAAAATCATGAAATCAGATTTCAGTGTGGATTTAGTATAGCATCGATAAAAAAATAAATGAAAATAATCCTGAAATATACTCAGAATTTTCCTAGAGTAAAATGTGTTTCTCTATTTTGCAGAAGATAAAAGAATTTTTCTGCAAATCACTGAAACAAATGTGGGTAATAAGCAGATGAAACATGAAGAAAGGACAGAAGAGGTATAGGGTGCTCTGGGGATCATAAGTGAATAAACTTTTGCATAGCAATGACATTGCTGCTACAGACAATAAACAGAATGTGTCAAGGGACTAAAATGCCAGCCCTATATTGATAATCCCTGGCAGAGAGTTATAAAATGGGTTAAATAAATAAAAATAAACAAGATAAAAAGATGATATTTCAGTTATTCTAGAATATATGAGTGCGGTTATTTATTTGCTTGGTAGTTTTGGTTTCTACTTGTTAGTTTTAAAAAAATTTAATGAAAACAAATGTCTAATAAATAAAACCAGTGAGTAGTAAAATGATTATAGAGAATAAGGGATTTGAAGTTACTATTTCAGGCCATTTTTTTTAAAGTAAGAACACAATAGGAGGTGCATTGTGTGCTTGAATCCAGATCAATAATTTTATTTTCTAATTTCTTATTTAAAAGACAGGAATTGCATGAAATACCTGCAGTTAAAACTTTCTGAGGGATTATCAAAAGTGACAGCAATAATAAGGTCACTTCTGATACATTTTAATAGACAGAAGAAGAAGAATCAAAGTTGGAAAACTGCCAGGCAATTCTGAGATCCTCTAAAGTGTAAACATTCACATGAAATTCTATGGATTAACTACTTTTCAAATGCTATGCACCAAGTCAGCATGCATTTACAGCATTTTGCATAACCAATTTCACTGCAAATTAACCCCATTTAACAAATAGCCTTTCCTGGTTGACTATTTTGACTAATAATGAGTAGAAGCAAAGTTGCTATGTGATAGTATAAAGAACAATAATTTTAAACATCTGGATTATTTAAACAAATAATCCAAGATTATTCTATCTAACAAAGTTATCATTTAGAATGGAAGGGCAGATAAAATGCTTCCCAGATAAGGCAAAGTTAAAGGAATTCATCACTACCAAGTCCTTATTGTATGAAATAGTAAAAGGAGTTGTTTATGTAATAGAAGAAGATCAAAAACTATGAACAGTAAAATGACAACAAACTCACAACTATCAACAACTGAGCCTAAAAACAAACAAACAAAGGACACTAAGCAAACAACTAGAACAGGAACAGAATCAAAGAAGTAGAGATCACATGGAAGGTTTTCAGTGAGTAGAGGGAGGGAGAGAAGTGGGGTAAGGTACAGAGAATAAGAAGCATAATTGGTAGGCATAAAATAAACAGGGAGAGGTTAAGAATGGTATAAGAAACAGAGAAGTCAAAGAGTTATAGTTACAACCCCTGGATGTAAACTAAAGTAGGGGGAATGCTGGCGAGTTGGAGGATGCAGAAAGGAGGGAGGATAAAGGGGAGAAAACATTGGAAAACTGTAACAGCATAATCAGTTAAATATACTTTTAAAAATATCCCTCATTTTGAGTCTCTTTGGCTCTGATCTCCTATCTTCAGGAAAAACTTGATCCTCCTTAGAAGGTTTCCCCTGATTAAATCAAGCTCAGTCTTTGTAATCTCACTTTTGATTACGTCAAAGACTTCATACAGAGGGGACAGAGACATATGAGACAACTGTTATTGAACAACAATAAAATAATTTTATTAATTTTATTTTAATTATTGTTCAAGTACAGTTTTCTGTCTTTTACTCCCATCCCAGTCCACCCACTCAGTGCTCTCCACCTCCCTCCCATTTCCACCCCCCTTAGTTTTTGTCCATGTGTCCTTTATACTTGTTACTCT
>PVKM010019098.1:0-24512 GCA_004027735.1 Carollia perspicillata | reverse complement strand
AAAATTAAACCCTCCAGATTTCCTTCAGCTCCTCTGCATTTTTTTTTAATCTTCACCCGAGGACATGTTTACTGATTTGAGAGAGAAACATTGATGTGATAGAGAAACATTGATTGGTTGCCTCCCATATGTGCCCTAACCTGGGATGGAACCCACAGCCTAGGCATGTGTCCTGACTGGGAAGCAAACCGGCAACTTTTTGGTGCATGGGGCAACACTCCATCCAGCTGAGCCAGCCGACCAGGGCTCCTCTGCAGTTTTTTTATCCTTACTCAGGACTAAGGACAAATAGATCCATGGAACAGTCCCAGTACTAGGGACTACAACCTTCTTGCTAAAACACTCACAGAAACATTCCTTTGCAGTTGGGGAAGAAGAGGATTCAGCCAAAGCCAAAGCCAGTTCTCAAATTCAGTGACAATAAGTTTCAAGTAAAGTCATGGGCTAAAAATGTAGATTTGGGAGCCCTACTCCAGACCTACTGAATCAGAATCTCTGGGGTTAGGCCAAAGAAACTGTTTTAAGCACTCATTCCCAGATCTTTCTGATGCCAGCAATCTGTGAACCAAGCAGTATAACTGTAGTTTTCAGTAGTTACGGGCAGTGGTGGATGTTGGTAGATGTTTGGGAGAAGGAGGAGGACTGGTCTGATGAGCCTCCTGAATTCATAATCCTTCAGCACAGTCAGCTTGCAAATTCTGCACAATGCTCAGTTTTCAATTCAAGTTATTTCTAGGTTAACTGCTTAATTGAGCTGTTTGGCTCAGCAGAGGACTTGAGATACCACAGATAAGGGAGGTTTAGGAGTGAGCATTAAGTATCTCTGGCTGTGTCTCTGCTATCCTTTCCAGTTTCACTTATCTGAAGAGACAGGGTTTCTCAAAGGACAAGTAACCTTAGAGGGGAGTATCAATGGGAAAGCAACACATTCCCTTTCCTTGCCATGCCCCTGTTAGAGAACTTCGTTTATTAAGAAAAGAATCTCAGAAGACATGTCAAGATATTAGATAAAAAATACTTCCCTCTTCTGTGTTCCCTTGGTCCCGAGGTTACAGCAGCACAAGGTCAGGCAAACAAGTCCCATTTCTCTCTAAGGTGTCTCTTCACTTCTTGATGCACTGGAAATCCATGTGGCTAATTCATTAGTGATAATGTGTGTTAGATGTTCATAAATCTCCCACAATTCATTGGCTGAAGACATCTTAAATGTGGACTTTTTGGTTTTTATTGTCTTTAGTTGCTTCTTTAGCGTACTTTAGTTTGAGTGTACAGATTTGGGGTTTTGAAACTTGTTTTTAATTAAGGCATGGTTTAGTTTTATTGCTTGAGATAAAGATGCAGTCTGGGGGACTCAAACCTAAGTCACAAAATAAAGTGCATCTGGGCAAACCATAGGGAGGAAAAAAAAAGAACATAAAGGCTAAAGTGTCTGCCAGGATTCTTAAGTTTACTTAGTAACTTCTTGGAAAATAAAAATTCCAGCACCTGCATTATAAAAAAAAAAGCACACCTTATAAATGTCCTTCTCTTTGAAATATCTAAATGAACTAGACGGAATTATGAACTAATGGCTTGTAAAAATTCACCTTAAGCCAGCTACTGGAGATAATAAATAAAAGAACTAGAGAGACTCTGAGGAAACCCAACCTACTGTTTGTTTGTTTGTTTGATCAGTAATGTAACTCAAAAGTAGCCAAGCCCATGGTGGGTGGGGGATCTTTCCCCAGTGTTTTGTGCTCCCCTGAACTGAGCCTGTGAATGCCAAGATTTAATCTAAAGAGGTTTGTGTTTTAAAAACTAACAACCAAGTAATAAAACACCTATAAAAGTGGTTTAGAATGGAACCGGTGACAGTTTTCAGTGTAAAATTACAACTCTTCTGCTCTCCCGCTCCCTTTTTCTATCCTTTCATCCAACTCTGTGCCCTTTGTTTTAGCTCCTTTCTCACCTTGCTGCCAAGAAGCATATAAGTTGGGGCAGCTCACACCCCAAAGGAGCAGACCATCTTTAAAAAGTAGCGTGTACTGTGCTCTGCATTTGAGGATAAGGCGGTGCTGCTTGTTTTGTTTGAGATAAATTGCTCTAGCAAAGTACTTACCTAGTTTGTACAGTGGTTTCTAATGGGGAGTTGAAGATGCTGTGGCTGCAGTGTCAGTGGCATCAGGATGGCCAGAACATCAACCGGGCAGGAAGCCTGGGGCCTCCTCTCCCTGGCACCTTGCATCACCCTGCCAAGGCTCAATATCTCCCTGACTCCAGGGACAGACTTCAGTCAACAGGTGGTTTTCCACCCAGGCCACCATGCCTGAAACTTGGTTCATTCACAAAGCCATAGTTTTTCTCTTTCAAAGAAATGGCGCCTAGGAAGGGAAACTTCGTACTCAAACTCTGTAGGAGCCATTCCTCGAGTTTACTTTTCTTATTTTCCTAAGTCTCCCCTGCCATCATCCCACCCATCTACGGGGAAGAACTGTTCAGAGTCTGGAGGGCGCTGGGAGGCATGCGGGCAGCGTCACAGTGGCCTTGCCTGGGCGGCCAGAGGAGCCCCCAGCCTCCCCCATGTGGGCCTCAGGAACTCGGGGGGCCCAGGGGAAGCCTGGAAAACCGACCTTCGCCATCAGCCTTGCTTCAAGTGCTGGCTACAGGAGTGGGGGGAAGGGCCCCCCAGCGATCTTCCCCCGATTCCCCCTGCCCCTCTGCTATCCTGCTGCATCGCCCTAGGAAGCACTTAGAAGGCAGCTCAGAGCTCTCCGGCTCCTCGCCGGCCAGGAGAGAGCATCTTGAGGGGCAGCTTCCCCCTCCAGCCCACGTCTGACATCCCCACTCCCACCCAAGGATGCCGCTGCCGTGCCCTGTCCGCAGTCGCTGAATGTCACTGCTCCCTCTTCCTCCAGATCAGGGTAGAGACAGCTTCCGAGGCATCCCCCACCCCAAAACTGCCGCGATCGCTCGAGGGTGCAAGGCCCAGTCGGAGGAAGAAGTTTGGGGCCCACAACAGCGGGAGGGGGGCGCGTTGGCGAGGACCGCACCTCACAGTCCCAACCCTGGCGAGCACACTCCCCGCCCCAAACGGCCCAGGCGTTCCCATCCTCTCACGGACACCGGCATCCCCGCCCTCCCCCGAGGGCGGTGAGCGGAGCCCCCCAGGGCGGAGGCAGGTACCCCTGGGGCGGGGACTGGGGCGGGCGGGGTCCAGGCTGCGCCCCCGGCCGGGCCGGGCGGGCTAGCTGGCGGCGCGGGGGGAGCGGGGCTGGGCGGCGCTGCCTCGGGCTCTGTGCGCTGCAGCCCGGAGACGAGGAGGAGGAGGCGGAGGAGGAGAAGGAGGCGGCGGCGGTGGGTCCCGGGCGGGGGGAGCGCGGCGCTGCGGACCCGGGCGGCTGGCAAAGGACGAGGCGGAGGCTGAGGAAGGCAGCGGGGAGACCCAGGCTGCAGCAACAAAGGGCAGCAAACGATTGGCCGGGCTGCAGGCGAGGTTAGCCGGGGACCGGGGTGGCTGGAGGCAGCAGCGAACGGTGCACGTGCTTGCAGACACGGGCGAGTGTGGAGCCGGGGGGTGCACGCCCGGCGGGTAGGTGCTCGCTCCCCCTTGGCATGGGATGGTAAGGAGGCTGCAGCGACATCGCTCTGCCTGCATTCAGCCTGGGGCTTGCAGGTTAGAGGGTGTGTGGGGGTAAGGATGCCAGCCAGGGGGCGGGCGACTAGTCGCCCGGGACGGGACAGGGTAGGGTGGAGGAGGGGGCGGGATGGAACGCTCCGGGCGGCGCGCCCGTCCGCGCGCTCCACCGCAGGAGCTGACGATTGAGAACCTCGAATTTTAACTTCGCGTGCCCGCCCGCGCGCGCCCGCCTGCGCCCACCCCTAAATCCTGCGGCCGCCGCCAGCGATCAGCTCTCACACAAACTTTAGCTGCGGGCTAGGGGGTTTGGGGTTGAGTGGGGGAGGGGAGAGGGAAAAGGCCCTCTGATTGGCGTTGTCTTGCAGCCAATAAGGCCAAGTGCCTTTCCTGCGAGTAGACCCAATCCATTTCTAGAGGTAGAGGGGGCGGGTAGGTGGAAGTAGAGGTGGCGTGGTGTCTGGGAGAGAGAAAAAAGGCTGGACCAATAAGTTCCTAGAAGAGGCGGGCCCAGAGGTCCCTCGATTGGTACTGGTTGTGAACCCGCCCCCGGGGTGGTGCCGGAGGTGGGGATGCTGGGTCTAGGGGTGTGTGTATGCGGAGGTGAGATGACTGGCAGGAACCTGCCCCAATGGGCTGCAGACTGGTTAGTGCGTGGGTGACGGACAGGTTTGTAGGCCAATGAGTGGCCCTAAGTGTCGGTGGGTTTGTCCAATGGAACAGCGCAGGGGTGGGGCTACGGCCCGGGTTTAATGAGACTCCATTGGGCTGTAATCAGTGTCATGTCGGATTCATGTCAACGACAACAACAGGGGGACACAAAATGGCGGCGGCTTAGCTCCTACCCCTGGCGGCGGCGGCAGCGGTGGCGGAGGCGACGGCACCTCCTCCAGGCGGCAGCCGCGGCTTCTTTCTCAGGCAGCGGCAGCGCCCCTGGCAGGCGCGGTGGCGGTGGCGTGCAGCCAGGTCTGTCACCCACTCCGCACGTTCCCAGGGGGTGGAGACTGAGCGGGAGGGGGCCGGAAGGAGGGGAAGAAGGGTACTTCTTATGCCCCTCCCACAGGCCTGTGCGCGAGGGTCACCGCGGGGCCGCTTGGGGTCAGGCTGCCCCTGAGCGTGACGGTAGGGGGCGGGGGAAAGGGAAGGGAGAACAGTCCCCGCCCCTCAGCGGGGCCTCCAGGGCAAGGGGCGGGGCTCTAACATAGAGGGGCGGGGCAATACTGGAGTTGGGGTGGGGCTCGGGTGGTCGGTAGGCGGGGGCTTGGAGGGGTTTTCTGAGTGGGAGTGACTTGGTAGGAACCGCTGGGGCGGTGGCGGGGCTTGCGGGCGGCTCGTGCCTGGGAAGGACTGGTGAGGGAGTGGTTGGGAGGGGAAAGTGGAGGTGTGCAAGCAGGTGCAGAAGGGAGAGTATGGAGAAGTGCAGTATTGGAGATAGGGAAGGGAGACCGAGTGCTGTTATGTGAGGGCAGGTGAAATGGTGCTGAAGGGTGAGATTGCAGTTATCTGAGGCCAGAGTAAAAGTGGGTTTGGGTGTGGTGGATATGGAATAGAGTTGAGAAAGCAACGCAAAGTAGACACTGGATTGGGAGAAGTATTGAGGGAATGTGAAGATCCAGTACAGTTGCTGTGGTGGGCAAGTGTTGGAATGAATTGGCATGTTGTAATAGAAAGGTTTGCGAGCTTTGGGGTATATGAAGCATTAAAAAAAACATGGCAGGGCGGTATGGATATGTTTGGGAGAATCTCATAAATGTGAAGGGAGGCTACTTCACATTTATTGTATATTGTAAAATATACTTATGGCAGAAAACCTCATGGGGATGGGGGATTCAGGAGGGTGAGAACAGGCAGAAGTGTGAAGAAAGAGGAGTGGGATTAGGCAATAGGTCTGGGTGAATGTAATTTGGGGGACTGCATCAAGAGTGAGGATGGGGCAAAGAAAGGTGTTAGTTTGGGAGACAGGGTTTGATAGGCTGGATTTCTTGGTTGAAACCTGAGCTGGAGTCTTGAAGGTGGGGCAGGAGAAGAGGAGCAGGATGTCTGTCTCTGGAAGACTTTGGTATAGCAGAGTGCAAGGAGTGCTGGGAGACTGCGGGTAAAGGCAGAGGAGGGGCTACAAATCCCCGGTGGAGTTTAAACCCGGCAGTTGGGTGGGGGTTTTGGGATATGCTAAAGAAAGCAGTGAACCAGGTATGTTTGGGGTGGAGGTACCAGGAAATTCAAGGTAAAGAGTATATGAAGACTCGTTCATTATGGAAAGGAGGTGGAAGTAGCATATAGGAATTAGTAATGGTGGGATAGAGTTAGTTCTGTGGCACTCAAAAAAAGGTGTGTGTCGTTGGTTTGTTTTTGGTATGACTATGAGTAAAGTGCACTCTTTCTGTCTTGTGTACCCTAAATTTTCTGGGGTAGCCCTGAAATAAAACACCCCATTCTTTTGCTACTGGTAAATTCTTCACACAGGTATCAAAATGAATTGAGACAGTCTTTTTATGTTTTTAAGAAGTAAAGATTAACATTACCTGTTTCAGTAAAGGATATGCTTCTTACCTGCAAACTTCTGCTTAGTGTTGAAAATTGGGGATGGTGAAAGGATGGTTAAAAAGAAAAGAAAAGATAGAGACAGAGGAAGGTTTTAACATTAAAAGAGGAACTTAGGGGAATGACTGGCTTCGTCAGTAGAAGTTTGCCTACCAGCCATACCCAAGCCTCAGAGTAGAGTGGATATTGTGTCATTGCCGTTATACCAGATGTTTCTCTCGTGCTATTTGTGAAGATAAGGTGGAAAATGTCAGATGTGATGAATAATGTGAAGGAAAGCAAAATAGAGTGAGTACTGGAAGATGGTTGAGAAAGTTTGATGAATAATTTTAATGTACTTCAGAAACTTTCGTGGACTTTCTTATACTGGTTAGAAGAAGATTTAACTAACCTGGTTTTGTTAAATGCCAGGATTCCTAACAGATGACTTTTCAGTCTTTTAGATAGTTCTTTGCAAAATACCTTCAGTTTTCCTGTATACAGATGCTTGTATTAGTAAAAAGTGAGAGAAAATGAAATTGTTTTATGAAAGTAAGGATGTGTGAGCTGTAGGGGTAATTAATTTGCTTGCAGAATAGTAAATGATACATGATGGGAGAAATGTGATGAAGGGAAATTTCTTCCTTATAATGCTTTAATTTGCATTTCCAAAGCACCTTAAAGCATCTTTTTATAGGACTCTCACAGTCCTGTACAACTTTTGTATTATCCATTCCACTGTTGCTAGATGTGTGAGTTTTTCTTGGTTTGGAGAAGTTGTGAACAAAGCTGCTATGAGCATTCCCATACCCGTCATCTGGTGCACATGTGTACGTATTTTTCTAAGTTGTACATCTAGGAGTTGGAATTGCTGGTTCATAGGTAGGGGGACCATTTATCATGGCTTAAGCCTGTTGTCCTAGTGTAACCATTAATATAACACCCTTAATTCTCAAAAATATCTGGGTTTGGATGATGCGTTGTGTGGTCTCCCTAGTCACAAGGTTATGCATGTTTTCAGTTTTACTAGATACCAGTGAAACTTTTCTAAAGTGTCGTATCAGGTTATATTCCCTCCAATGATATATGAGGAGAGTTCACATTGCCTCTTGTCCTCTCCAACTCTGTCTTGTTAACTTTTCAAGTTAGCCGATCTGGTAAACTTTGCATCTGCCTGATTAATATCAAGTGGAATAGCTTTTCATGTATTTGTTGGCTATTTGAATTTCTTCATTTGTAAAGTTCCTGTTCGAGTCTGTCCATTATTTTTTTTTTTAAATCAGGCTGTGTGTCTTTTATTGCTATTTAGAAATTCATTATTTACTCTGGAAGCAAATCCTTTGTCATGTGTGTATGTTGCAAAATGCCATCTTCCATTCTGTGGTTTGCCTTTTCACTCTCTTTACAGTGTCTTTAAATGAACCGGAGTTCTTAATTTTAATGGAGTCAAATTTATTGGCCTTTTCTTTATGGTTAGTGCTTTTTGTGTCTTGTTTTAAGACTTTTCCTACCCTCAGGTCAAGTAGATATTCTATTTAGTATTATGTTTTAAAACCTTTATTGACCTTAAAAGATGTGTGATTATGAGTAAAATATACTCTTCTCGACCCCATCCTCACCTTTATAAATCTATTTTTGTTTTTCCTCACTTTCTTCTGTTTTCTGTCTTGATTTTTTTTTACTTGTCCACAACTATAACTAAGAGCTACGTGCTGACTTCTGTCTTCTTAGGAGAAAATGGTCACATAGGCAAGTTCAGCCAGATTAGATTTTACAGGTCTCCAGCTGACTTTTTTGCCCTTTTTCCTTTTATGAGCTAGCATTTTACTGTGTTTCTGCTATGTGTCTGTCACCATTCTTGGTTCTTTCATATTTGTTATCTCAAGTATTCCTCTTATACAGTTCTGCAGAAACAGATGGGAAAACTGAGACTTAGAATGCTTAAGTAACATGCCCGATACCCGCAGCTTAGGTAGATAACAAAGTGAGCACTTAATCCCTGAACACTCTGGATGCCTCCCATCATAGCACTTGTCCTTGTGGAATAAGATTGCAGAAGCCTATTTGGTAACACCCCAAAATGATGAGGCCCTGGCTGGGTAGCTCAATTGGTTAGACCATCCTCCTGATATGTCAAGGTTTGGTCCCCAGTCAGGGCACCTATAAGAAGCAGCCAGTGAGTGCATAAATAAGGAGAACAACAAATCGATGTTTCTTTCTCTCTCTTTTCCTTCCTCTTTCTAAAAAACAAAAACAAAACCAAAGTGACGAAAATAGTTTTACTTTTAGTGTAACATGTCCTAATTAAAGCACATAGAGATAATTATGTATTGTGAAACTGGATAAAATTATTGACTTCTCTGTGTTTAAAAAAATTAAATTTACAATGGGTACAGTTAGTGTAGACAGTGGACCTCCAGGGATCCTCTTGGATGGGCAAGAGAGGTTCTGAAAGCCCTCGAAATTGTCTGCAAATGTCTGTATGTACATGTGTTCATTTTAAAAAATAGATCTATAATTTTCTTGAGAGTCTCAAAGGGGAATCCTATTTTGTTTCCAGGCTGTACTGGTTATCCTGTTTGAAGACATCTGTGATAAAGTTAAATGATCTGTGTTTCCAAGATAATCTTTCACAAATTTAGATGTTAGATTTTTTTCTTAATGTATTATTCTCAGTCCTTGTCACTAAACCCAGTTGAAGCTAATTTGTGATGAGGAGGAAATCCAGGATTGAATGGAAAGTTTTTAAAGGCCAAAGGAAAAAAAGACACTGTAAATTTAGTTGATTATTTCTTAAGTGAAAGTGCTTAGTTATAATATCATTACTAATCAGTGTATCCTGGCTCCAAAGGCCTGATGACTTTAAATGACTTTTCATCTTGCTTCTAAAATCCTCTGTTTTACCAGGGATCAGATTTCCTGTGAGGTTCCTAACAGTGTGATTAAACTTTAGAGACAAACTATTGAGCACTTAAATGCAGGGGTGACGCTGCAGACCTAATTCATGGGCTTCACCAGGAGATTTGGGACATGTCTGTACTAATTTATGATGATGATGTTGAAACTGATCTTTGCTAGGGATTATAGAAGCCATAGTAGTTTATTGATGGTTCAGTTATTGTTTGTTGAAGCAGATTTACACAATTATAGTTTAATGACATAACAAGGATATTGTCAACTAGGAAAGCATGACATGAAAAATTAAACACCCAATTAATATAATATGTATTAGTTGAAATGATAATTTTCATGGTGACTTAGCCTTTTGGAAATCCTTGGAAAACATTATTAGCTTATGAATTAAAAAACTCTCTGTTAATGAGCAGTAAGAAAGAATTTAGCAATATTCTGAAAAGATGGGGAATTAAGGATTCAATTTAGCTAACATTTGTTGAGTGCTTATTTTGGGCTTGCTGCTGAGTTAGACCAGATTGATGTTTGAAGGGATGAAATACTGGTTGCTTTTGTTTATCCTTTCAGTTATCCTGTCCTCTAGCCTATGCTGGGTGGGTCCAGGACCCAGAGTGATGCAGACGTTCAACAGTGTGTGCACGTGCGTGCATGTGCACTCCTGTACTCTGTCATGTCCTACTGTGTCACTGCTCCCGAAGTGGCTTTTTATCACTTCCTCCGTTGTGTTCACGTGCCTCAGCCTAGCTTTTGTCACAGCCAACTTTGTTTCTTACTCACCTGTAACACATACCCTCGCGAGGCATGCATGTGGACTTAAGAGTCGCTCTGTCTGACAGCTCATTCTCAGCTTCTGTGCTTTCTAGATTCCCTTCATTCATTCACTGATTCAATCATTTAACAAATAGGAAATGAACCCTTCTTACGTTCAAGTTGTGGTCCTGGGGAATCTTGGGACATACAATGATGAATCAAACAATCCTTTTTAAAAGAATTTTATTTAGTCTAGTAAGGGAGATGAGGTCAGTACACAAATAAGCATAATACAAAGCAGAAAATAAATGCCAAAATATTAAGAAAGCTAAAAGCTTCCTATCAGACAAGGAACACTAGGGGCCATAAAGGATTTGAATGTGGGTGAAGAGACCAGGCAGTGATCCAAGTTCTGCTTTGTCTTTCAAGGTCTAGTTTAAGTTCCATCCATCCATGGGGTGCTCTCCTCATCTACACTGAGCAAGGTAGAGTCACAGTGTTTTCCAGACTTTTTTCCTTCTGTAATCAGAGGAAACTTTTCTTTAAAATAAGTTTTATGGAGAAGACCACTATAGATAGAGCAGGTGAGGCAGAGGTGCTTGGTTTGGCGTAGCAGCGGTAGCCCTGGTGTTTCACCTACATGGGGCACTTTCTCACAAGAGATCCTGGGATCCCAGTTTGAAAACCAGTGGAGAGAGGGGGAAAGTGTAGATTTTAACATCTGAATCACAATCCTTCAGGACTCAGTGGTCTGGTGTCCCGTTTTTCTTTTGCAAAACAATGCTACCCCACAGGGTTATTTAAAGGTTTATTGATAATATATGGAAAGTAACTGGTCCACAATACTTGTCAGAAAATGGTTAGTATTATTAAAATTTAGTGCTTTGTAAGAAAAGTAACTTTTTGAGGCAAAATTAATATAATGTAAAACTACTTTAAAGTGAACAATTCAGTGACATTTAGTATATTCACAGTGTTTTGTGACCACCACCTCTATCTAGTTCCAAAACATTTTCATCGATCCAAAATAACCCCCTCCCCCAGCCCCACAGGACCCGCTAATCTGTGTTCTATTTATGGATTTATCTCTTCTGGATTTATGCACCATATAAATAGAATTAAATGGTACATAACCTTTTGCTTCTTTCAT
This sequence comes from Carollia perspicillata, assembly GCA_004027735.1. Lineage (NCBI taxonomy): Eukaryota > Metazoa > Chordata > Mammalia > Chiroptera > Phyllostomidae > Carollia > Carollia perspicillata. The sequence goes on along the minus strand of PVKM010019098.1, from coordinate 13,566 downwards.
AACATGTTTTTGAGGTTTACCCACATTATAGCATGTATTAGTAAATACTTTATTCCTTTTTATGACTGAATAATATTCCAGTGCATGGATATATATATATATATCACATTTTGTTGATCCGTGCTTCTGTTGGTGGACATTTGGGCTGTTTTGACTTTTTAGCTGTTGTGAATGTGTGTATTTTTACTATTTGAGTACCTGTTTTCATTTCTTTGGGTTATATACCTAGGCCTGGAATTGTGGGGTCATATGCTAATTTTATGTTTAATTTTGGGGGAGCCATAAGACAGTGCTTAGTTGTGTCTCATCCCTGTAGCAGGTACTGTGGGACTCCATTTCAGAACAGCATCTCCAGAGGTATTTGTTGGTTGTTTTGATTAGTATTTATAACCTTACCTCCCAGTTCACATGTTTTGGGCCTCAAGCAGTAATTTTAGGGAAAACAGATGCATCTGGGACCTGAAAGTTAACAGGTATCACCATATCGATGTTTGATGTTGTCAGACAGCAGGTATTTGTCGAGCGAGGATGCCGTTTTGAGCAACTGCCAGTAGTCTGTACTGGATGGTTATAGAAGCAATTAATGTCTCTTTCCATAAGCAGTGTATGTTCTGTTTCAGAAGATACTGTTAAGATTTGTGAATCCTCACTCAGTTACATAATAAGCTATGAAAAAATCCAGGAGCATATAAAAGTGAGAGCTAAAAATAACTTTCAGCAAGTACAACTTGGGATGACAGAAAAGTAGACTCTGTTATTAATCTTTATTTTTTCTACCACTGTTTTTGGCTCATCCATAATCTCATGACTCGAGTGTTATGACATTGGCTTTGAACTACACATAGCTTTAGTAAAAGCTTGGAGGAAGCGTCACATAATATTTATGATCCAGGGTATTTTGACTCTTCTTATGCTGATGTGAATATCTCTGAATCGTGTTGATATTTATATAATACTAACGAAGCCGAAAGCTCAGTGTTGGACTAAGCATTTCTCTAGATCTGTTCAGAATGGTTTCTAATGAGTGGTGTAAATAGTGTTTTATTATAAGGCCGTATGATACAACCATATAATTTACTGATATTATTTGGTAGTTAAAAATAAAATGATTCACAACCTCAGAAGATAGAATAATTTAATCTGATGTAGTATGAGTCCCCAGAATTAATTTGGAATTATTCACTCCCTTTTTGATAGCCTTTTGGTAAACTTTTGGGTTTTTATAGAAAAATGAAAGGAGAATAATGATTTTTAGGGTTGTACTGATAGGATATCCTGTCTACATATGAAACAAACCCTAGTCCTCTAAAAAGAGAAGCTGTGTGGGTGATTCCAAATCAGGAGGAAAAAAAGCATTTCTGTTTGTCCTGTGAATTAATTATGTATTTTCTTTCCTGTAGATTTGTCTTTCTAGTTAGATACTGCTTAGACCAAAATTAAATTGGTGTTCAGTCTCTTCTCGTAGGGTACACCAATTTACAGTGGAGCCAGCGGGGTCAGAAACAAACCAGCCCGAGATTAAAAGACTTCCGGTGGATAACACACAAGTGGATAATATCATGTGTTTAGTTGAGAATTGGCCACAGAAAAGAGCCTTCTGATTTTGCTTCTCTCCTAACTAGCTATGTGTGTATGAAAAAACACTGATTCTGCTTGTAGCAGAGAGCTGCTGAGTTACATCTGCTTCTGCCTAATTAGCTCTGTTAGTTGGTGTCAGATGAGAGCTAATTTTGAGATTAAATTGAGGAGTGGGGTGTGTGCCTGCGGCTGGGGGAGGGGAAAGGAGACTCTAAGGTTGCTTGGTTTTGTATCAGATCAACATGCGGTTAATTCACGGTGTTGTTTTAAGCTTATTCTCAGTGTTTGCTTTTGAAGTAAAGTGATCACTGTCCTGTGATGGGAACTTGTGCATCCTTCTCTTAGGCTCAGCTGTAGGCCTGATCTTGAATTAGTCAGTACCTGGATGCCAGGTGACCTTCGGGACAAATAGTGAAAATTGCCTGGGAAAGTTAATACTGACTTTTAAACAATGTTTGATCCCTACCTCCATCCCTCCCCACTCCAGATAAAGTGTTATACCTGCCTGGCTATTTGAGTAACAGCAGGATATTTTTTCCCTTGGTGAGACTCTTTCTTAGACTTTATATCACAAACTGATGTCTAATATTTGGAGTGCAGGTCTGGCCTTAAGAACAAAATTTACCTTTTCAGTCACTTGCTTGGGGGCTTCATTTCCTTTCCCGAATTCCCTGTTCTTAATTACACTTTAGTAATTGGAAGAGTTAACATATCACCAAAGGTAGTGTACTGGGTTGGCCAAAAAGTCTGTTTAGTTTTCTCTATAAAATGAAAGACTTATCTTTCATTCTCACCAGTAACTTCATTGATTTGGATATTTCGAGTGTATTGGCTGTCTCATGCTATTGGCTTCTAGTGGGTAGAGGCCAGGGGTGCTGCTAAACATCTGCCCATGCATAACACAGCCAAGGATTATTTGACTGGAATGTCAGTAGTACCAAGAGACTTCGCAAACCACGTTCAACACGTTTGATCAGTCACAGCACCTTTTCCATACACTGCACAAATCTTTTATTTTGCATTTCAGTTGTATTTTTACCTTACTTGAAGTAATAAAGCATAATACACTGAAGATGTTGCATATTTTCTTCCATCTTCAGTATTACAATGGCTACACAAAAATTCACCAGTTTTGGTAAGTCATTTTTTTAAATGCATGCTGATATGACAGCTGTTACAATCTAACAAAGTTGTTTTGAATGAAGTTAAAGACAACTAAGCACTACTAGAGCCATCGTTTGGAAAAAACTAAATGGACTTCTTGGTCAACCCAGTACTAATAAACTCGTTGTAGCTGAGTATATTGAGGAGTTGTGGAGAGCCACAGTTGGTTGCTGAATTTAAGGGATGCCCTCGTGCCCAAATTAACATTTACTTTTTTTTCTTTTGGCAGATTTTCCTGAAGATCTGGACAATCTTCTTTTTCTGTCATGGACTATTAAAACATTAGGAGTTCCAATTCTGGTATTTTCCCTTATTTTATTATATTTTTCTGTAAAATGTCAGTCTTACTGAAATATGTTGGTAATGGATATGAATGATTCTTTTGATTGTGGGTAAGGATTGTGGTAATAGCCTGTCATGAAGGTATATTCTGCGTATGTATTAGTTACGCTCCATGTTTTGGTTTAATGTATGTTCATTTGCTTTTGTAACCAAGATACCTGAAAGCAACTTTGCAGTATTGAATATTTTTCTGCGACCTCTTTTCCCGCTTCCTCCATTTGTATTTTTGTGCAAATAATTTTAGTTGATTCATCCTGAATTAATGATAAAAGATCAAATAATTACTGGGACACAGTAAAATGCCTTCTGATGAAATTTTGCCCCAAACCATTTTACTTTGGAAAGATCAGCTTCCTGTTCTCAGCTTTCTAGTACAGAATGATTCTGGTGTTTTTCCGTGAAAATGGTTACACTGATTTCATTCCTAGACATACCGTGTTCCAAGTCTATGATTTATATAATGGCACAGAGGGACATGCTTATTATTATATTTGCAGATAGACACAGATGACAGAATCAAACAAAACAGTCTTTAGTAGGTTGGAAGGTAGATTCAAACTGACAAAATGAACTTGAAGTGTAATAAAATTTAAATCCCAGCATTTAAATTCGCAAAAGGAAGGGAATGGAAAGACTCAGCTTGACAGCATTTTTTAAAGATGATTTGGGATTTTTAGCTGGACTACACGCTTAGCATAGCCAGTTGTATGGCAGTCCTGTTAAAAAAGTTCCTATAACCTTGTATTTATAGTTGGATAATGCCTGGACTGCCAGATTTTAAGATGGGCGTGAGCCACTAGTGAGCAATAAAGAAAGAGGCGTTTGGAAGCCATGTGATATGTCGAAGTGGTGAGGAACTGCGATGTGAATGGTCTAAAGTGGGGCTGGAGATAGAGTGGGTGTTGGTTGTAGTGGTTTTCAAAAGATACTTGTTTTCAAATATTTGAAGGCCTGTCGTATCAAAGAATAATAAGAATTCTTGAGGTCATTCCACAGGAACTAGGATTACTGGGTAGAAATTAGAGGGAGGCAGATTTTGGCTCCTTTGAACAAGAAATATATTACAATTAGAGCTGTCCAATAGTGGAGTGAGCTGCCTGAAAAAGTGACAAATTCTCAATCACTGGAAGTATTTTGAGACTTCATGGCCCATCTGTTGGAGATGTTAAACCAGGGATCTTCTTACTGGATAAGTAAAGGTTGAGCTGATTGACCTCTAGCAGTCCCTTCAGCCACAAGTTTCTGAATCTGAGGGGGGAAAATGAAGCAAACCTACAGTTTACTGAAGTGATGACTGTGTATCAGATATTAGGTACTATGTTCACTTGTTTTTCTCAATAATTCTGTGAGGAATGTGTTATTATTACCCTGCAGATGGAGTGACTGAAACTTAAGTCACTTCCCCAGGGTTTCTTTCTTAGACATTCGTAGAGCTGGCATTCATTCCATTGGTCTGATGGCAGAGGAAGAGCTAGCCAGAGCAGGCAGCTGTGGCTCAGTTAGATAGTGCTAGACTTAGAATAATGGCGTTGGGGCCTTAAGTCAACTATTAACTGTTACCTTGAGTGAATTCTCTCTTCTCCTTAGCTTCAGTCTCCCCATAGTGTTGTCCTGGAGATAAATGATAAATTATATGCGAGCACACTCTTAAACTTTAAACTATAAAAAGAGTTAAGATGTGGATGTTACCAGTGCAGAAGCAAGTTTAGAGCCCAGATTTGACCCAACTCCTAGGCCAGGTGCCCTTTGCAGGTATACTTAAGGCAAGATTAGAAGTCCAGGATGGTTCTTGAGTACACCAAGAGGCTCTCACAGAGCAGTACCGCTGTCTACCTGGAGTCAGATTTGTGTGAACCTTCCTTGTACTGAGTTTCATGAGTTAACTGGGTAGTAAGGTACCTAAAATGCTACATTATTTAAAAGGTAAAGGGTTATGTTACTATATTCATTTCAGTTTTCCAACCTGTGGGTTAGAAAGTGTCACAGACTCTTTAAAGGGATAGGAGGATATGATTCTATAGAAGTGGCTAGATGGGAAATTTTCTTACCTGCAAGGCTTGAGAAATACCTAGTTGAAATAGAAGAATCAGGATTATTGTTCTTTTTTAGATTTAAGATTTCTTAAAGTAAGTTTAAGGTACTTGCATCAGATTTTTTGTATCATAGACTTATTCTTGATGTTGATTTTATGTTTATGATAGACATATATCTTGAACCACTTTCATATAATTTTATTACTTTCAATAAAGGTTGTCCATTAACAACCTTAGTGGTGACCTTAGTGGTGACTTAGTGGTGACCTTTTAAATGCCCCATAAGTGACCTCATGTAAATAACAAGTGAAAAGTCCTAAAAAAAGTTCTTTCTTAGACTGAGACCCAATTTCTGGTTGGAAAATATTGTCAGTGAGAGTTGGTTACATAATACTTTCCTGTCATTACTTCTGGGGTCATTTTGCATTGGAAAAAGTAATACTGAAGAGTCTTTTAATTTATTTTTAGAAGTCCCTTTATTAAGAGTCTTCTCTCCTTTTTATCCTTCAAGGTCTTGATTTCCTACTTAAAGATGTTCTTCGCCCAGATGCAGTCTTTCCTGTTGGTCAAATAAGACAACTGTCAACGTTGCCTGTTGTATCTCTTTTTAATCTCTTAAGGATGGATGTTTGTTTGTAAGATGTTTCTTATTGTGTTCTGGAATATTCTGCCCATTCGTTGAATTGTAAATGACTTTTAAATGTGCAAGTTCTGTTAAATACAAGGAGAACCTCTATGGGTAACTTTTGTATTGAAGAAGTCATTTGTCAACCATGGTAAAACTTGCAAACCCACTTTATACAGAGTGGATTCTTGAAGCTATACAGAAAATTAAAAAGCAAAAGCAAAGGCCCTCAGAGGAGAGAATCTGCCATGCAGTCAGTACTTCCCATGGGTTGGATAAGAAGACGGTCTCTGAACAGCTGGAGCTCAGTGTTCAGGATGGCTCAGTCCTCAAAGTCACCAACAAAGGCCTTGCCTCCTATAAGGACCCAGACAACCCTGGGCGCTTTTCATCAATTAAACCAGGCACTTTTCCTAAGTCAACCAAGGGGTCCAGAGGAACATGTAATGATCTCCGCAGTGTGGATTGGAATAAACTTTTAAGGAGAGCAATTGAAGGACTTGAGGAGCCAAATGGCTCCTCCCTGAAGAACATAGAGAAGTATCTCAGAAGTCAAAATGATCTCACAAGCACCACCAACAACCCCGCCTTCCAGCAGCGGCTGCGGCTGGGGGCCAAACGGGCAGTGAACAATGGGAGGTTACTGAAAGACGGGCCGCAGTACAGGGTCAATTACGGGAGCTCAGACGGCAAAGGGGCTCCCAAATACCCCAGCGCTTTCCCATCCTCGCTTCCACCTGTCAGCCTTCTACCCCATGAGAAAGACCAGGTAAGTGAGGAGAGGGTGTTAATGCATGCTACATATTGCCCATTTGACTTGTGTAGTTTCAGTTAAATTTTATGCGGACAAAAGTTCTGAGTCAAGTTTGATCAAATCAGATGTTTTTGCCTTAGCACAGGCTTTTCTATTTTAGAATGTGTATATTGTTTTAGAGTATAAAGTACTTTATATTATTTTACAGTGTATTGAGGGCTTCCTCATTGTTTGACGAAGAACTTAACGTGGTGATGATGTGATTTGTTTTTTAAACTCGAACTGCTGACATGCTAACTGGCGAGTATGTGAAGTGACCAGGATAGGTAGCTCTGATCCTCCACCCTGGAGGCAGGATTATAAGTGTTTTTAAAAGTGTAAGGAAGGCTACTGTATGTTTTTCTTTTTAATTATTTATTATTTATCTTCATTTTCAGCTTTATTGAGGTATAATGTATATTTTCCTCTTTATTATTATTTTCAGTGAAGAGTTTATAGACTAATTATTTTAATACTGATAGTCTACGCATTCCTGTAATTGTTTTAATGTGTGACATAAGTCCTGCCTGTTTCAATTTGAAGTCATTTATTATTGCCTATTTCTCAGAGGGTGTTTATTTTGAAATTGAATGTTTATTTTGTCTCATAATGTTTCTTTTCTTATGCTCTTCTCTGGGCCTTGTGTAATTTCTGGAGTATTTATACATATATGGCAGATTTCTCCTTAAGTTACTCTTTCAAAGCTACAGAAATTATGGCCCAAACTACAACCAAAGTAGATCAACAGCAAATTGTTTATAATAATCCAGATCATTAGTTTTGGGATTTGTTGTCTGTCCTTTGGGCGAGTGGATAGATTTATATGAGTTAACTTTACATCTTGTAAACATGTATCATTAATCATTGTTGATAGAAGGGGTGGTTATAATGTTAACTACATTTTTTGAAGTGATAGAAACGAATGTACGAATGTATGGAAAGTTGTACCGATGGCTGGCATACTTTTCTCTTTGGATATTGCCAGCCTTTAAGGTAGACCCTGCTTCCCTCGGTGGTTTATGATGATAGGAGCCCAGCTTGAGAAACTGGGTAGGACCAGGTGGTTTGCCTTCCCATGGACTAATCTGAACCCTAGCACTTATATCTTAACTTCATTTTTATTTTATCAGTTTTCCTCAACATTTATTTTATCCTTTGGTAGTATTTGTCTTTGTGTAAGCAACTCCCAAGTCTTCGTGAGAGAATATGGGCATAAACAAAGAAGTTAACCTATGAAAATTTCTTTTCGATAACATTTGTTTAAAAAAAATACAGCACGTGACTTAAATCCTAATTCCTGTATCTGACACAGCCACACTAAGCGCTTCTGTTTCTCATTAAATATTTTTATAAAAGCTTACAACATTAGGAAATTCCTCAAGGAAGTGTAGAGCCATTTCTTGATGGATTGGAATATCTTTGTTTTTAAAATATATACATTACCCTAAGGTATATTAAGGTTTTATAGTGATCAGGTACGTGGACTAATTCCGGCAGCTTTAGGCAGTTTGATAGTATGTTTCAGTGATTTTGTGATCCAGGGACTGTGTTTGCTCGTGAGAGGGGAGCCAGTACGTATTTTCCATAGTTCCTCCCTTGTCCTCTTTCACCTTGCCCACCGTTTCTTGCTAACCTTATCATATTTTTTTTCTTACAGCATCTGTACCAAAGTATTTTTAGTCTAAAGGAAAATTCATCTCTGAAAGTGTCTTGGATTGAGAACAGTGTAATTTATTGCTTAGTGTGCAATTGTTACTGTTCTTTTTGTGATGCCGATCTTTAAATTGTCCAGTTAGCACCATCGTATAACAAGGAAAGCTGAGAAAATGTGTCCTAGAATTTTTGCTTGATGAAATGTGGAGATCAGTTGTATTGAATAATTATAATCTAGTTCTTAAGAGTAATAATAAATGAAAATGAGGTTAAGTCATTTTGGCTACAGTGTATTATGCTGTTTGTATTGTGTGTTATAATAGCGCTTTTCCTCAATAAAATGTAATAAAAATTACATAATATATTGCCCTTTGAGATTGCAAGTGGTAAATAGTTGAAAACCATGCAAACTTGCTAAGTAAATGAAATAAAAATTCTTAACCTGGTTCCGTGAATGAGTGTGGGGAAGGTATACCACAGACCTCCTGAAATCAAACAGTTATGTGTATCCACATGTTTTTCTAGGGTCAAGGTCTAAAGTTTTTATCAGATTCCCAAAGGGGTCCAAAGTGTTAAATAGCCAGTGTGAACATTTTCTTGTACTGTAGAAAATATTTTGAATTTCTTACTCTAAAACCATAATACACTAATGATTATCTTGCTTTGGCTGCTGAACTTGGATCTTTATTGGTTGGTTGTACAGTGGTTTCTTGTATATGGGACTTTAATATATTTGAAAGACAGATTATCATTGTTTTTGTGCTAGAAGTCTATAGAGTTTGCATTGTGGGAGGACATTTATGATACAAATAGCAGCTGTTTGTACAGAGAGAATAATCTCAATTACAATTTAGTCAACTGCTGTCTTTCAAAGAAGCTGTTATTCTAGTTACTTGGCTGAGCAGTTTCATTTAACTGTAAAAAAGAATAAAAAATAATAAAAAAATAACTAACATTTCTTAAGGTTTAAATGCTGGTACTATTCCAAGTGCTTTATATTTATTATCTCGTTATCACAATTACTGTTAGGGCTATAGATTATTGTCCTTACTTTACAGATGAAAAACTGAGGCTGAAAGCCTGAGTAATTTGTTCAAGGTTACTTAAAGAGCTGGTGAGTAGTAAAGCCAAGATCCTAATGAGAGTCTGACTCCAGCCCTCTTCACCGCTGGGCTGTCTACTGGTCCACAGCAGTGACTTCTCACTAACAGTAAAAGTACCTCTCCCAGTTCCACAGATTCTTAGAAGCAGTTTTCCCTGAACAAATAGATTTCTGGCATTTTAAATTTGGTAGCTGCAAGGAGCCTGTTACAGTTTTTAAAGAACATATTATTTATAATATTAGCAATATGGGAAAGCAGTAGGGAGAATAGTAAATCTATGTCTAATTAGATTTAACATCATCATCATTCCTATGCATGACTGCTAGGAAGGGTACAATGCAAGTTAAAATAGAAGGCTGCCTTCCTTTCTGAAATGTAATTGCACATCTTCTGATAGAGAATTCAAATTGGATATTACCACACTGGCTCCTTAGCAGGACTTCTTTGTGTTTATTTAAGAAAGCTCTCTTTGGTGAGGGGATATAGAAATGAATTAAACCACTGTAGATAACACTCTATCTCTGACTTCGTGAGGGAACTCCTAAAGGATAGTATTAGTGTTTCTCATTAAAAGTGGTAAAGCTCAATTAGGTCAGATTATTAGGACTTTGGAAAGTCAAATATTCTAAGAGAGACTTCAGTTATCACCACAGACTTTGTAGCATTAAGATTCCATTTGAACATTTGGGCCTTAGCATTTTTATAAAATTGACTTAGTTCAGTTTTAAGCAGATTCCTCGGTATTTCACTTTATTGGGAATACCTTCCTAAAATTTATTTCGTGTCAAATCTTGGTGTGTTTCTAGTACAGTACTTAATAAGTGGGACCTTGCATTCTAGACTATGCAGGAAAAAGGGAGATACTTCTAATATCAAGTAGGGCATTTGATTTTTATTTTGAAGAAATGAAATGACTTGCATTTTACAAAAACATTCAAATATAATTACAAAAACAATGATGCTGTCAATAAGAAGAAAGATGAGTTTAAAAAGAAGCACAGATGATCAGAGGTGAAGCTAAGAAACAAGTGTTTCATTTTTTGTGATCTTGGCCTATTCAGTTGTTTATTCTAGTTGTCCCCCGCCTTTTTAGTGAGCTATTTTATGATGGTTTTTGGCAGTGTTATTAGTATGAAATATTTCCATAAATAGAAGATGAATGTCATCATGCATCAGTTTCTTGTGTTGTAGAAATGTCATAAATTAAAGTTTAGATTTTCCTTCCTTCACTTGTCTCCATTCGGCATCTAATCTCTCATCCCATTATCCTTGCCCTAGAGAGAACCTCCTTATCTCTTGCTGGGACTTGTCCAGTTGCCTATACTCTCTGCAGCACCATTCACTTGTCCATACTGTTCTTTGATAGGGCAGAGGCTTCTAGAAGTCTCTCAGCCCTAAGGGGAATTGTTCCTAGTTTCAGACAACTCTGCATCTTTTTGGCAGAAATGTGTGTATTTTTTACCTGCTAATTATGTAGAGTTCAAATGTCCTCCTCTCAGTTGTCCTCAGTTTTCCTTTGAATTGGTGTCCTTTGTATTGCAGATGTCACATTTCTCAGAGAATGCTTAGCTAAGTGTATTCCACTGAAAGTTGGATGAAGTCCTGAATATTACAAAATGTATTCTTCCATGTGACCTGAATTTTGGAATTGGTATGGATGAAAGTCAGTTTTACAATGACTAAGTCAGAAATCTTTTATGATGCGAAAGAATAGGTATATCAAATGCTTGCTGTTCCAGGGTGAGGGAAGGAAAAAGACTGTAGTTTGTATTGCTAATTAATTTTCTGAAGTTCCTGAAAATTAGCAGAATGTCTGAGGACAACTTTTGTGAGCAGGTAGTAGTTGTTGAGGCATTGTTGAGAGAGCCCTAGGATTGTCTCAAACTAGTTAGTTGAGTCAGCGAAAGAGAAAATGAAGAGTGAATGAGCCTTTCTGTTGCACTCTGGGGCATGACAGCTTGTTCCACTTTAGAGCTTTTATCAAGATGGGACTTGCCTAGAGTGCTAATGAAATAGGCTTCAGGTAAACTAGAAACATCATGTTAGAGGGTTTTGACTCTTAAAATGAGTGTTAACCTTCCTTTTTACTTTTCGGATCTTAGATGTGTTTGATACTATAGTTGCATTTTCTACGACATGGCATCCTGACGGGAATGATCAATCTGCTCTCTGATTTCCTAGTGGTATTTCCTTGCAAGCATTAAGGATGCAAAGGGTGTGGTTTCTTGACTAACTTTGGATATTTTCAGCAGTTGTCAGCAATTTATTGTTGTATTCCATATACCTATTTGGATTACTACAACTTTGAAGTTACGTAAACAGTTCAGCGCTATTTGCTAGTTTGTTCTAATTGTATTTTGAGTGGCAACGATATTTATCCTTTCCTTTCTAAATAAATAGCACATTTTAATGTTTCTTAGAGTGAAAGGGTATTTGTTTTATGTGTTCTGTCTTTGTATCATGATAGTATATGAAGGATACACAAGAAAATGTGATTGTTTTACCATTGCAATAGCAAACTTAGCTTTAAAATTCATGACTTTTTGTTTTGTTTATAAACTTAATTTTCTTGGCCTCTACATTAAACTACAATAGGTTTGATGAAACTATTTTCTTTAGTTACACCAATATTTAAAATGTGAATTTGCATCTCCACAGATACTTTGATCTCTTCAATCTATTAATGTTTCTAAGTACATAAACATCAATTAGCTCACTAAATTAAAGTCAGCAAATGAGTCAGCCATGTAATTTGTGGCAGGCTGAGTTAGCAGGGCCATGAGGAAAGGATGTTTTATTTGTGTGTGGGTGCTCTTATCTCATTGTCTTTAGGTGCGGTGGGCGGTTGGGGGGGTGTTAATACATGTAAGACAAGGAGGTATGCAGTGCACTTGGTGAAATGCTGGCCCCTGTTGTTATGCTTCTGCTCGGGACTGGACTGCTTTCCCAGAGCAGTCTCCAGGAGTTCCAAATGTATACTATTGTTGTTCCTTTCATAAGTGAACCTTTAATTGGCAGGATGTTAATGTAGACTGTAACTGTTTGGGTTTGTTTTATGAAAGGTAATATTTTGAAAAATCTGCAAAATGAACTATACAGACAGAGTTCTAGAGTGAATGCAATTAGATTTAAACTGTGAGGCTGGGCTCTACAAAGCTATAAAATAAATACTAATCAATGGCCTAAGTAAAATCCAGGAAGGATTTGTGTTAATTTGACAAATGGGTTTAGAATTCTTTAGTCATTATTTTTTAGAAACCAGCTTTGTTCATACATCCTTTCTCTAATTTGCCTCACTTTTGATCTTTGATAAAACCAGCTGCAATTTTGTTTCATTAACAAACTTAACTGGTTAACAGATGTTTGTTTTGGCTTGATTGTGTCCTTTCTATTAGAAACAGCATAGCACACACAGAAACCATGCTGGGCCTTTTCCTGTCTGAGGTTAGGCAGGAGTTTCAGAAGAGCAACTTAATTTTATTTACAAGTTCAATTTTTGTGCCTCTGTACTATTATCGTAGGTATATTGTTGCTATATATACACATATTTTAGCTCTTGTTCCCCCTGTCAGGGAGGTCTTTTGTTCTTAATCCTCCATCTGTTAGTCCAGTATATTCCTTCCCTCCCCCCCGCCCCACCCCCACACAGTTTTTTAGCATTGCAAAATCTTAGCATGCAGGGAAAGGGTATTGCAAAAAAGCTAATTGAGATATCAGTGACTCTTCCACAGTTCTAGGGAGGGAATGGGACCAGCCTGCTGAATTTAGATAATTTCTTCCATCTTCTTTGATGTCAGTAAGCTACCATATGGAAAGCAATGAGGCCTACAGGAAAGGGGTAAGCTGTGGTCTGGGCTGCCTGTGATACTCAGAGTGATGTGGGCTAGGCGCCAGAGGCGGCACTTAAATGTTTCTGTAATAGTTTCTGATGCGGCTGGTCGTGCTTTTTGCCCATGGTTTATGGCCATGCTTGTGACCCTCTCAGATCATGAAAGGGAGTGATGAAGTTCAAAAAACAAAGATTATATGAGGTAAGAGAAACAATAGTGAGAGAAGGAAAAAATGCCCAGATTAAATATCAGTATTAAGAACATCAAATGATGATTCCTATTTGATATTTGATCAACTTGTTCCCCAAACTGGTATTTTAATACCATGTAGAAGCTTCTACCTTATAATCAAAACCCATCCCTAGCTGTTGAGCTTTGAGATGTGAGTAAAGCAGCCCCAAACAGGATCTGCTAGTAGAAGAGTGTGGACTGTTTGAAGGACATA
>PVKM010019097.1:0-24510 GCA_004027735.1 Carollia perspicillata | reverse complement strand
GTTCTCCTGGCCTTATGTTGCCTTCCCTTTCCCACTTCCAATTACCTGTGTTAACCCCTCCAGTGAATATCCATGCTCCGGTTGTCATGGCTGCTTTGATAAGACCTTTCCCAAAGACTTGCTTGAGTTTTGGCTGGAGTTCAAAGTTCTGCAGGCCTCCATGGACAGAGATGAGAAGCTTGGGAAGCTCCAGCTGCCATTCCTTGGTCATCAGGTGTAAGAGGAGATCAGGTTTTGTATCGAAAGATACTCGTACATACTGGAAGAAGAAGAGCTTTTGATTAGGAAGACAGGGCAGGGCTGGCTCGTGCTGTTTGTCTTCAGTGATTGCACTGACATGTGTACTTACTTGAAGAAAATGTCTCATACGAACTCAGATTTTTTAAAAGGGGTAAATCATCTGCTTTGCCAAGTGAGCCTACATCAGACAAAGGGAGTCAGCATTTTAAAAGGTTTTCATGAAATTGTGAATTACTACTGACTTTCAAATTGTTTGATAATCTGAAGTGCAGCACAAGCACAATTTTCCCTGGAATATGTTCTTTGCTCAGAGGAAATCATGTTTGCATTTTACCAACATTAACATTTGTGCAACAGTTCAAATATTTCCAAGTGCTGAATATAAGTAATCCCTTTATACCAGTAACACCTGGATGTAGTTTTTCTGTGACCCTATTATTCGGAGAGGTTTTGAAAAGCTCTATGTTCGATGTAATGTAATGAGAACTTTAAAATAAGGTAAGAGCTGATTATATTTATTTAAATCTATAATAACTGCACATCAAATATTTTCTTTATCTTTCAGAGAAGACAAGTGACAAAAAGCATGCCAATTACTCTTGCAATAGAGCTGAAAAAAATTAAAGGGTTTGGAAGACATAGGAAGATACCACCACCACCACCATATGAAGTCAGAAATAAAGTTATGATAAGTATATATAAATGAAAAGCCATTAAACATATAATGATAGATTTATTGTTTATGGTTATCTAGGTCACCGTGCACATAGATACTCCATTTAGATCTCAGTTTAATTGTATGAAGCCTTCTGTCTCTATCTGGAAACAACTGAAATACTGGGGAAACATACTTGAAAGCCTTTTGTAGTTCAGTGCTGAGCTGGCATGAAAAGAGGGAGTATCCAGATTCCTAAACAAAATGGAAGCTGGAACCTCAGGAGACGAGGAAGCACTACAGCAGGCTTTAGCCCTGACAGTCTCCCCTAAACACTGGAAGGCTCTGGGCGTCTGCTTTAATGCCTTTATGCAGTATGGGCGAGCCTAATGGGGCACCCATATGTATCCGGGACACTGCAAATGCCTCCACCCTCAAGACTAACGAAGAAAATATGTCTGATATACAGAAAGAGAGAGCAGGAGAGTTTGCCTGTTTACCTTTGTTCCGAATAAATAAGAAAAAAATGCCGTCTGATTATTTACAAACAAAAGTGGATTCTCACACAGGATTTTGTTCATATTCACTCTGTAAGCATGGTTTCAGAAACACAAAACAGAGCAATGTACAATGGTTCTGGTAGGGTAAGGGCTCCGGGGAACTGGCACAAATGAGTGCAAATCCTCTGTGGAGGAATGTGTCATCAGTCTAGGTCTCAAATATTTCCCATGGGAAAGTAGTCATTTCATGGCAAAAATTAAAATAATAAATTACACAAGGAAATAAAGCGGCATGAATGAGATCAAAAGGAAACAACAGACACTAGAATAAGATTCTCAAAGATACTGAAATGACCAGAGAGAATATGAAATAGCTACAGGTTAAAAACACAAATGAAAAGATTGCATATTGCATTATGGGTAAAGAATAAGATATTATAAGGAATGACCACATACATTTGAAAAATAATCAAAAACAGAACTTCTAAAATCAAAATGTAATAATGTGAATGAAAAAATGGATAAACTAAACTACAGATCAGACATGCTAGTGATAGATCCAGAGAAATAAGCCAGCTGCCACTTAGAGAGACAACAGAATTGAAAACAGAAGGAACACTGAGAAAGTTGGAGGAAATAATCAGAATTCTGGGCAGACATAAAAGAGATAATGGTGAATAGGCAATACTTGAGCTGATGCTAGCTGAGAATTTCTCAGAATCATGGAAAGACACCAATTCTCAGATCCAGGAAGTTCAATGAATCCCAAACAAAATAAATAAAAAGAAACCCTACCCATAGACACCTGACAGAGAACACCAAAGGGAGGGGTGAGGAGAAACCTTCGAAAGCAGCAGGAAACAAAGACAGATCACCTACAAAGAACATTTATCAGACTGAAGACCCATTCCTCAACAGCATCCATGGACGCCAGAAGCAAATGTATTCCAAGTGCCAAGAGAAACTGCCAATGTAGAATTACAGAGTTGGTGAAAATATCTTTCCAAAATGTGAATAAATTATAGCTATTTCAGACTACCAAGACTGAGAATTTACCTCTAGCAGGCTTCATGAAATGAAATTTAAATATAGATATGGCAGATAGAAGTTACATGATCCAAAATGGGTGATCTGGGTTACAAGAAAGAATGGCACAGATATTAGCAAATATATAGTAAATGAAAAAAGCATTGGTTGTCTAATTTATGGTAGAAAGGGTCAGAAATAAAGCACAAATTAATATAACATATAAGTTGGGTCATAGTAATGAGAGGTAAAGCATTCTAAAGTCTGTTTGTTGTATGGGAGAGAAGAGAAAGTTACTAACTTTAGAATTTGTTAAGTATTAATGTTACAGTATCATAACCACAAAAATAGACCTTCATGTAATCATTCAAACATGGTTTTGGGTGTATTGATAACATTATCCATGAGATGGTAATTTATTTTCATATACTTGGATCTGGGAGACCCCATTGTTGGAAAAATCTAAAAAATTATGTCAATTCTTTTGTTAAAATGTATTTTAAATATACTTAGTTAAAATGTAAAGAAAAACATTCAAAATATGAAAGGTGTTTGATAAATAAACTGCATTATCAAGAAATACCAAAAAGCTAAAATTTCCTATACACATATACAAAAACCTAAAGACGTGGTAGAATCTAATAAGCTGATTCTATATTGATTTGATCTATGATAGAAAAAATCAATTCCAGAATGGAAGGAGTAAAGGTCAGTGATTTTAGCTAAGTACAATATATCAATAAAGTCTAATCGGAGTTTGCAATATGAAAATGGCATATTTTGTGCACAAACTTTCATGCAGAGAGCAAAGAACTTTCAGGTAACTATCAACAGAAAGTTTCGACAACAACGTGCACTTCTATGCCAGGCAAGGGGACAGGGTACTGTTGTATGGAAGCAAACACAAGTGTTTCTAAAAAAAAAAAAAGCTTATTAGCTACTTAATGTTATATTTATAACTCATTGAGTGACTGTTTATAAGAAAAATATCTAGATAATGAATACTATAAGATGAAAGAATAAAATGCTTTCTGTGCCACCCTGGCTGGTGTAGCTCAGTGGATTGAGTGTGGGCCTGAGAACCAAAGGATCGTGATTCGATTCCCAGTCAGGGCACATGCCTGGGTTGCAGGCCAGTTCCCAGCAGGGGATGCACAAGAGGCAAACATACATTGATATTTCTCTCCCTCTCTCCTTCCCTTCCCCTCTAAAGAAAAATAAATAAAATCTAAAAAAAAAATGTTTTCTGTGCCTATACACTGAATCTGTATTACTTGAGTAGTTACAATTTGATGGCTCTGCTGGATTGAATTTATACCATTTTGATTAATTCCAGAAAGGGATTTTTAGTGAAATAAGGTAGAACTGGGACTCAACACATCTTCCAAACTATGCAAACCAAGAATGTTTAGTGTGAGAGATAGTAAGAGATTGCTTTTCAAGTTGCTATTCTCTTATTCACAAACTTTAACATATCACTCTTTTCCTTGTAAGAAAAACACAAATAAGGACCCATATTCTTTTAAGGTGAAATATAAACTGTACTTTTTTAAATATAGAAAACCATCTAAAGTATAAAGATACTTCTAAAATTACGTGTCCCCTGCATAATACTCCTAACAATTCTGAAGGATCGTAAAGACACAGTTGCAGTGACTCGAGAAGGCATATGTGAGAACAGCCTATTTTGAAAAACAAGGTAAGTAGTTATGGTCTGTGGCTTTCGGAACATCAGGATGCCTCCCTAACTGTCCCTACCTACATGTTTCATTTATTCAAGTAAATGAGAGATTCAGAGCCACAGTCAGTATCAGGAAAGAGATATGTATACATTATTAACTTACAGAGTGTAAAAAGAGATTAAAATGCATACTAAATCACTACAGAGATTTATAATAGTTTTATTAAAGTGAACTAGCTAAATAGCACATTATGAAATTTGATTATTTATACTAATTGGCAATAATAGTCCAAATGCAGTTTTAGGAATAAGCCTCACTTGGCAAATAATTCACTTCAGGGGCTTCTAAAGTTACCTATACAGCTTACCAGTAAGGAACCAATTTTTTGATCATGTGAACAGGTCACTGGAAAATGACCAGCAAATCTAATGAATATGGTGAGATTCTTGTTGAACTAGTCTAAGCCTTTTACTAGTTAGTAAACTAAACAAAGCTTGTTCATGATCACAGAATGCTTGTTACTCAGCTATTAAGTTCTGCGAGGGAAGGAAGGAGTGACCTTGGGCACCTTCACCCAGCTCTCTGTCTGTAAGATGAAGACATGCAGGCTCTCATGTCCGGCCTGTGTAACGTCATATTGTTCATAGGCCCTCTTTATGTATTTCTCTCGGTTCTCAATTTCTGCATTCTACTGAGAAAAAAATACCCTAACTAAAACCCTAAATCCAGGTGTGTTTACTGTGTTGCAGGCACATACATGCTGTGTGCTTCCTATGCAGCATTTCATGGATGCTTTCCAATCATGGGAAGGTGGGTAACATCCACATTTTACTGATGAGAGGCAGAAAGGATCCATCAGGTTCTCAAGTTCAACAAGTGGGGATGTCAGGAGTCACAGCCCAGGTCTGTCTGACTCCTGAGTCCTTGCTCTTGACCTCCAAAACAACGAATGCCTCCCTCTCCTTCCTTCTTTCTCTTCACCTACAAACAAGCAGTGTCCGAGTCTCAAGGATCCATTTCTCACAATGGAGCTCTCCATCAGGCTTTTCCCTCTAATACTTCAGTTGCTATTTTAAGAATCAGTTCGCCTTAGTAGGAAGTTAGTTTGGATATGCTAACAGTCCTAACAGCTTTTTCTCTATGTGACACCAACAGGAAGACTTCTTTCCTCAAATCCTTTTTGATTATATTATTTTCCTATTCAAATTAATATGTCATGTGTGAACTAAACTCCCATTCTGCCTGTCGTGGTCTCCCACGATCTGGCCTTCTCTACCTATTTAGAGTCATTTCCCCACTTCTCTTAGTATTTGGCTAGTGCTGTTTCCCAAGTCCTAGAAAACCCAGTCCTTCCCCTCTCATCTATCTAAATTGTCCTAGTCTTTCAAAGACTTTCATTGACTTTTCCCCAGAATGCCAGCTCATGTTGATGCTGTATAACTCTCAGTTAAACTCAGTCCGGTATATGTTTTTTTCTGGTTGCTTCTTGCATATGTCAGTTTTATCTCTCCATATTGCAAGATCTTAGAGGGAGGGGACGATGTTTGACATGACCCAGCTATGAAATAGTTACAATCTTAAATATAAAAGGAAGCTTAGAAATATCTTAGCAACCATGGGAAGTAGAAATCATCTAGTGCAATTCTCCTGCGTTACAGGTGAGGACACTGAAACACAGGGGAGGTGAGTGCTGGGGACTAGGGCTAGTCATCCAATAACTAACCACTCACTAATCCATTGTGCAAGTTAATGCCACACTGCCAGATCTAGGTTGAGCTGTGCTTCTCAAACTAACATGCTTGACTCACCAGGAGCACCTCAAAAATTCAGGTTCTGATTCAATAGCCCTGGGGTGGGGCTTGAAGTTTGGCATATTTTTAAATTGTTGTTCTGTTACAGTTGTCCCAATTTCCCTGCATTGCTCTCCCCTGCTCCATCCAACCCCCTCCCACAGGGACCATGAGTGGCAAGGATCACAAGTCTTTCCTGGACTAAAGATTCTAAGTGGTGTGTCTCGTGTTTGTCATTGGGCCAAAGGAAAGAAAGCACAGTCAATATTTTACATGAAAATCAAAGGTAAAAAGAGGAAATCCTGGAAGAATTACTCAGGCCATGATAACTAGGGAAGTGCAGCCATTAACAAACCACTCAGGGTCTCTCTAACTACCTAATCCCCTTTGACCAGGACTAATTCTTATACAAAGGAACACATGATTAACTGCAGGCCCTCCTCCCTGATTATTAACACAAATACTGGGTGTCCCTGGTCCTTTGATGTTAGCTATTATTTGTGAGTTAACCATTATTTGTCCCTTCCCTTTGAGAATAAGAGGCAGCATAAAGAAAAAAAGGACGTATTTAAATGAATCAGTTTGTTACTTTTTATTATGTTATTGTTTAGCAACTCAATGAAATGATTTTGGGTGATGAGAAAAATAATTCTGAGATGTTCTAAATTAAAGAGCAGGCTGGAGAGTGAGATAAAGAGACTGAACTGTTAATCTGTTAGTCTGTTAATGGCTGGGGACCAGCTAACAACGACTTCTCATGGAATTGGGATTCACTTCCAGGTGGTGGTTTCTGCAGCTGATTTTAGCCCGGCATCATCTAACTCCAGGAGCCTTCACCCGTTTACACGTGATCTTTCCAGACTGCTGCCCACAGCCCATAATCCAAGGAGGGGACACTTCTTTATGGGGACTCTGCTCTCCCAGGGCCAACCCTGCTTCACTGGCTCCCACACCTTTCCCTGTAGCTCATGTAAATCCCCTCAGACTACCTCTTTCTTTCCCCTCACCCCTACTTGATTTATTAAAACGCTTGCAAAACCCTGGAACAATGGACGTGCTTTCTTTTCTACCTAGCACGCTGATGGTGATTTAGACTCCATGCTCCAAGACCGGTCTTTTGGCTAGCATTTTTGGATCAATAAAACCTCACTTAAAAAAGAGCTCAGTCAAGGAAGTTAAAGATTTTTAATTTAACATGAGAAGAGAAAGATTAAAACTAAAAGATGAAGTAATATTTTATGATGTCCACAGATTTAAAATTTTAAATAATAGTCTTTTACTCATAAAACCAGGTTATTTAGTAAGCTCTCGAGGTGCTTGCAATGTAAGGGCCACTCCTGTGCTGAATCAGCAGTTCTGCAGTCATAAATGACTGTGCCCAGAGCGATTAATCAATTCCTGCTAAATAGTCAATGTGATTTGAAATTAGGAGCTATTTTGGATGTCAAGATAAGCACTTTTAACTCTCCACTTGCGAGTGCTCTAATTGCTAAGGGATCACTTTACAAATAAGAAATCCTCCTGATGTGAATATTAAATTTTGTCACCTGGGCATAACTCAGATATGGTGACATGTGTTTCCACTTCTAGATTTTCCAATTATGTTCAGCATTGCACTCGGGCATCAGACAGTGGCCCGGTGTACGTCATTTGGCCAGTTTAAGCCCCGTTTCACATGAGTAGGGACAATTCCGGCCATCTCACAGGATGCTGTAAAGGCTAAATTGTGCGAAGTTCCTGTCATGGCAGAAAAACTGATACATGTAAACTGGATGATGTTTATAAGCATTCACCTTATAAATGACTTCTGCATACACGAGAATTCAAATAACTTGCCTCTAGCTTTTTAACTAGCACGCCCTTCTTAGTAGTGCTTTGTGTCTCACCTCTAAGTTATCTGGAGTGACTCATGTGGGTGTTTATATGGAAGATCTGTCAAGAGGGAGAAAGCTACAGCCATTCTGGGCTACATAACCCATTCTTCAACACATGTTCCTATAGTTCACCAAGTTTTAATTTCTGGAGATAAACTGAGCTCAAATAAGTTGTCCATGTCTGCAGTTATCTCCCCTTTTCCCTTTCCATCATTAGCTTCTCTGACTGACAGAAGGCCTTGTCATGAGCTAATGACATTTAGAATTGAATCTTAGGAATGCTCTGCATAAAACAGACATTTGCTCTACTTGAAATTATACTATTTTCTTCTCATGGCTAAAGAAAACATCAGCAAAATGAAAAGGAAACCAACAGTATGGGAAAATATACTTGCCAATGATACTTCAGACAAGGGTTTGATCTCCAAAATATATGAAGAACTCACACAACTCAACATCAGGAAGACAAACAATCCAATTAAAAAAATGGGCAAAGGACCTGAACATACACTTCTCCAAAGAAGCCATATGGAGGGGCCAGAGACATATGAAAGGATCCTCAGCATCATTAGCCATCAGAGAGATGCAAATTAAAGCTGCAATGAGGTATCACTTCACAATGGTCAGAATGACCATCATAAACAAATCAGCAAACAGCAAGTGCCAGCCAGGTTGTAGAGAAAAGGGACCCTAGTACACTGTTGGTGGGAATGCAGACTGGTACAACCACTGTGGAAAACAGTATGAAATTTCCTCAAAAAACTAAAAATGTAACTGCCTTTTGGCCCAGCAATTCCACTGCTGAGATTATACCCCCAAAACACTGAAACACCAATTCAAAACAACCTATGTACCCCAATGTTCATAGCAGCACAATTTATAATAGCCAAGTGCTGGGAGCAACCTAAGTTGGTCCACTCATTTGCTGGTTCAAAAAACTGTGGTGCATTTACACAATGGAATACTACACAGGAGAAAGAAAGAAGGAGTTCCTACCCTTTGTGACAGGAAGGATGAAACTGGAGAGCATTATGCTAAGTGAAATAAGCCAGGTGGTGAAAGACAAATACCATATTATCTCACTTATAAGTGGAACCTAATCAACAAAGCAAACAAGTGAGAAGAATATAACCAGAGACATGGAAATAAAAAACACACTGATAGTAACCAGAGGGGAGGGGTGGAGAGAGATAATTGTGCAAAGAAGGGGAAGGATCATCAAGGACATGGATAATGTACCCATGGAGAAAGACAACGGAGGGAGGAAAGGATTGAATGTGGGATGTGGGGGTGGGTAGGAATGGGGGAAGTAATGCGTGGAAAATGAAGACAACTGTAATTGAACAACAATAAAATTAAAATAAAATGTAAGTTTCAAAATGTGAAAAAAAAGGAATTGTACTATCTGATCTATTCTTAGGTGCTTTGGAGGCCAATGCATATAGCATACCTTTCACAAGGATACATATTTTGAGTTCCAACCCACAAACTTACAAATAAATAATTTAAAGTTGAGGCTTTAATAGGAAACTAGAGATTTTCTTTTGTTCAAAATGGCAGGGGGCTTTGCTAACTGAAACGCATGAGATTTTGTTTTTGCCTGGTACTAAAGTTCTTTTTGTTTAGTGGGGGACTGCAAGGCAGTTTGTTCCCAAAGGCACTCTTACCGTTTCATCTCTAGAAATGTTAGCATTTTCTTACCAGAGCAGATTTCAACTTTACTCTGGCCTCGCTCCACACTAAACTTAGGGATCACAGAGGGGTTACAAACCAGACAGTACCCTTTCGCCTTTCCCTTTTTGATGCCCGGGATGGTCAAGGGCTGAAGAGTGGGGACACAGCCAGTACTATTTAGCACAGGTTGGGGCTGTTCAATTAAAAATATAATCATAATATTCCTTTGGCATTCTGAACCTGAGCTTCTGTGGAGCAATTTGCATCTGACAATTAATCAGTCATGTCTTTAGCTGAAAGTTTTTACCCACATCACTTTACCCAGCTTTTCAAAAGGAAAATGTAAAAGAACTGCTGAGCAATAAATCTGGCTACACTCTGGGAAATGGTAAATGACAAGCTCTCCTCCTAAAGTTGCAAAGTCACCTTTAATTCTTGGAAATAATCAGTTTGTATTTGTTAGTGGTGCTTGTTTTGAGTAATGGAAGGGCTCATGCTGAAATCTATTTTAACAGTATTTTTAATGCCTTTCTTAATGGAAAATTTGCCTCATTTTCCTTTCTTTTAAGAAATGTGACAAGCATCATTTCACTTTCTAATTCTCTGCAGCCACAGTTTAGATGAGCACTTTTAATTAAAGCTGTATCCAGAGACTGTTGCTCCAGACTGCTAAGACAATTTTGCTGACATCAGCTTTTCAAGTCTATGAAGCCTTTTGCTTTGCAGCAAAAGTTGACTGCATATGGTGGTTTAATGCATGTAAAGCTCCCTAGAAAGAAAATATTCAGAATGTAAATGTGAGGTGTCACTGTTATCGGATTCCTAGTTTGATGACTCAGAACACTTTAGAAGTGAAAATGCCATTGTAATTTATTCTACATTGTTTTCATAATTCCTCAATGTTATACACCCAGTACTTCCAGGTGATAGATGCTGATAAGCTAAAGCTAAAGGTTTTAGAAATAATTGTAAAACTTCATTGAGAATATGAACAGGTTACAGTGGGTACTCTATGAAATTTCTGCCGGAGTTATTTAGTGTAAAATTTTCTAGTAGCAAGGAGATGGGAATTTCCTCGAGGGAAGATGAGCTCCTTGAGGAAGGTTGGTTCTTCCTTCTTTACAGATCTATGATTGGGATTAGAAATTTCAGTGACAAATTTTAGTTTCATTCTCAATTTCAGAAAAGCACTGCCAGTTCAATGGCCTAGAGGTTACAAGATGAAAATTGGAAATCAATGGAGCAACTACGAAACCCCTCAAATATCTTACCATGCTTATATTAAGCTGCTTAGTTAGCCATACATAGTCTAGTGATTAGCTATTTTGCTTTGTGAAGTGGGATTCATTTAATTTCATATTTGGTGTGTGCCAGTCAGTGATGATTCCTAGATCCAATTTGTGTACTGCAAAGTATAACAAATTTTTAGATGTCAGATTCAATCCCAAAGTATTTTAAGAGCATAAGGTTGTAGATGACATACTACTGACAGCCTCCCCACCCCAACCTGCACCCCACCTGTCTCCCCTGCACCCCACCTGTCTTCCCTACTCCCTATCGCCCTCTACCTGCAATGCTCAATGAGGCTTTCATATCAGTGGACTCATATGAAAATAAGGCATAGGAATAGTTATCTAAATTATATGAAAACTGTAATAAGAAGCTCCACCTGATCTAACAGGCAGAGTAAATAGCAAGGGATTACCTGAGAACTATGTGTGGGACTTGAAAGATTTAAATACAAGTCTGTAATTAGGTTATGGCTTCCCTTGTCCACAAGGCAGTTCAGCATTAATTAAAAGAGATGATTAGTAAGCAAATAAGATTCTAGCTCATCAAGTGCAGCACTGCTTCCTTTTCTAAATAACCTACAGCCTTTGCCCCAGAAAAAGAAGAGTCTTTGAAAAGGACCCGATGTTGGAGGTTGGCTGGTCTTGCTGCTATTCTCTAAAGCAGTTTTAAAACGTTACCTGGGATGCTGAAATCAGAGTTTTAGTAGGTTAGTATTTTTTTTGAGCAGGGGTGGGGGAGTTCCTCTGTTCTAACTTTCATGATGCATCTGAATAAACTGCCAGGTGCCCCAGAAGCCCAGAAATGCCTTTTTGGGGGACAGGCAATTTGATAAGATGTGACTTGGAGCTGAGAATAAAAGGGAGTGAGAATCCTTCATTCACTGTCAGCTTTGAATGTCTCCTTCCTGTGTCACCATTTCTCTGTAATGTGTGAGAGAAGCTGGTTTAATTTCTATTTTGCTAGGGCTTGTCGAGCCTGGGAGTGGAGGATGGTATACCACAAAGTACAGAAAGGGCTCAGAAAATGCTTCTATTAACAACCTGGGCAGACTTCTGGCCAAGATGGAGGTGTAGATGGAAACACTGTGCCTCCTCGCGCAACCAAAATTAAACACAACAAATATTAGCAAACAATAACACAACCAAAACAGAAAATTGAACTATCGAAGTCTGACAACCATTCAACCAGACCGGTAAGAGGGGCAGAATTGGTGGTTGGCAGAGAGGGAACAGCAGGAAAAGATAGTGGCTGGCAGACCAGGAGTGCAGGCAGTGATGGTGCCTGGCTGGCAGACCCCAGATGCAGGGAGAAAATGGGCAGGGCAGTTGGCCATTGGCGGTAACACATTTGAGCACAGATAAACTAGTTAAGAACTGGCAGTGAGATGGACCACACAGCCCAGGACCCCAGTGATGGGAAATAAAGCCTAAAAACACTGATTGAAAAGGTGCCAGGAAAGACTCCCAGCCTCACACGAGAGGTCTTTGGGGAGACTAGCAGGGTCCTGGAGCATGCATAGGCCCACCCACCTGGGAACCAGCGCTGGGGGGCCCAGTTTGCATGTGAGAGGCAGCAGAGGGGATGCAAATCCGAGAGAGTTGGAAGAGGCGCCATTGTTCCCTCTCTGACCCTGCCTCCACAGACAGTGTCACAACCCTGGTGACTAGGTTGCCCCGCCCTGGTAAACATCTAAAGCTCTGCCACACATATATAACAGGTGTCACCTGACCAAATATGACTCAAACAGAAGAATAGCTCAGAGCCCCAGAGCCAATACTTTTAAACAACCAAGGGATAGCCAACCTATCAGATGCACAGTTCAAAACACTGGTGAGCAGTATGCTCACAGAACTGGTTGATTTTGGTCACAAATTAGATGAACAAATAAAGGCAATGATAAGTGAAATGAAGGAAAATGCACAGGGAACCAATAGTGATGGAAAGAAAACTGGGACTCAAATCAATGGAGTGGACCAGAAGGAAGAAAGAAACAACCAAACAGAAAAGAATGAAGAAACAAGAATTCAGAAAAATGAGGAGAGGCTTAGGAACATCCAGGACATCTTTAAACATTCCAACATCCAAATTATAGGGATACCAGAAGGGGAAGAGGAAGATCAACAAGTGGAAAACTTATTTGAACAAATAATAAAGGAGAACTTTCCCAATATGGTAAAGGAAATAGACTTCCAGGAGGTCCAAGAAGCTCAGAGAATCCCAAAGAAGTTGGACCCAAGGAGGAACACACCAAGGCACATCGTAATTACATTAGCCAAGATGAAAATGAAGGAGAGAATTCTAGAAGTAGCAAGAGATAAGGGGACAGTCACCTATAAAGGAGTTCCCATCAGACTGTCAGCTGATTTCTCAAAAGAGACCTTGTAGGCAAGAAGGGGCTGGAAAGAAGTATTCCAAGTCATGAAAGACAAGGACCTCCATCCAAGATTGCTCTATCCAGCAAAGCTTTCATTTAGAATGGAAGGGCAGATAAAGCACTCCTCAGATAAGGTCAAGTTCAAGGAGTTCATCATCACCAAGCTCTTATTATATGAAATGTTAAAGGGACTTATCTAAGAAAAAGAAGATAAAAAATATGAACAGTGAAAAGACAGAAAATTCACAGTTATTAACAACCACACCTAAAACAATAGCAGACTAAGTGGACACCTAAAACAGGAGTGAAGCCACAGAAACGGAGATCAGCTGGAAGGTTAGCAATAGGGGAGTGGGAGGAGGAGTGGGGAGAAGATACAGAGAATAAGTAGCATAGATGGTGGGGAGAAAATAGACAGGGGGAGGGCAAGAGTAGTGTGGGAAATGTAGAAGCTAAAGAACTTATGACACATGGACATGAACTAAAGAGGGGGAGTGTGGGTGGGAGGGGGTGTGCAGGGTGGAGGGGAATGAAGGGGGAAATGGAACAACTGTAATGGCATAATCAATAAAATATATTTTAAAAAAAGCTAAAAACAAAAAACAAACAACAACAGCAACCTGGATGCAACTTTGCAAACAACTTGTCCTGCTCACTACTTCTGCATTTAATTGAGCTTATCAGACAATTTTATACCTCTTCCACAAAGTTTTCAAAATCCTTCTAAAAATATAGAAACATAATGGTAATTAGCTTCCTTTCAAAACACAACTCTAGTGTGTACCAAGCACATGGGACAGAGAAGAAACAGAACTGATGTGGGGAGGGGGGTCCTGAGGAGCCTGGATTTGAGAACTGTCTCTGTGAAATAATTGGATGACTCTTGGATGATAATTCAACTTGACTGGGCTTGAGTTGCCTCATCTATTAAAAAGGAAAGTGAATGGGATTATTTAGTATTTTTTAAGCCTGGATGAACAGTAGAATGACCTGGCTGACTTGGATGCCAGTTTCTATCCCAGGCCAGTGAAGGAGACTAGCTCTGGGGGAGACTCTGGATGTGGGCATTTGTGGCAGCCCCGCCAGTTAACCTGAGCCTCCGAGTTGAGGACCGCTGCATCTGATCCCTGCAGTGTCTTTGGTGTCCTGAGTTTTGTGACATCATTCTGTACTGCCTATGTGGTAACACGGTTATAGATATGGTTTTAATAACAATTAAAATAATTTTAACAATGATTCTCTTTTTCCCCAACTGTGTCTCCTACTAAACTCCAGAAGATTCTGCCTCACATTTTGTCCAGACCACCTTGGCATTTTGGAGGCCCAAGCACTTCATTTTGGTCTGTCTTAAAAGGAAAAGTTAATGTTATACCTTATTAAAAAAAAGTTAATAGGGGTCAAAGTTAATCTGTTCTCTAGACTTTTTGATCTCTTTGCTAAAAAGCATTTCAACGTTCAGATATTTTTGTCGGGAGCAGGAGACCAAAGGCATAGTGAGTTAGTTGACCTGCTTCACTTAAATCTTGGCCAATAATTAACCATGGCTTTTCATCTAAAGGCTGGTGCTGTTTACACACAGCAGCTGCTGATGTTCTTTCCGTCCAAGCCGCATCCTTGTTTGTGGGCGAGAACAAGAGGTAAGACTGGTGCAAAACAACCACCCTGCCAGGTAAAACAAGACCTATGACCTATGGACAACTCAACTCCTTGGCCTAGACAGGAGGATTAGAATACATGGAGGGCAGATACTCGAAGTGGACAAATGCTCATTGTGTCTGGTGAATAGTAGGACTCCCACATGTTAAATATTTGATTGTAATGAAAAGGAAAACTGGGCCTTGTTTGGCTGATTAGACTGAAAAAGAAAGGTTTCCCCTCTAATGACCACCCTGAGACTGTCTAGGGCAGGTGAGACCTAAACTTAGTGCAGTCATATTACTCAGAAGGGCAATGCATATGGCTTAGTGCTCTGTACTTATTGTCTTGAAATTCTTAACAATTTTACCCTTGAATTTGTGTTTTGTAAGTGTAGTTTGATGGGACAATGAAGCATGTGCTGAGAGGGCTTGGAACCTGGGCTCACACATGGTCTATAGTCACACAGCCTCCTGCTGCCTCCCTGGGATGGGATCTCAGCTACCTGCTCCTGCTTCTGGCATTCCTACCAGGCTTGCTTGCCCTCCCAAGCCTACTGCATGGCATGGTGACAAGGTTAGTTTCCATCACCACCTACATCTCTGGCTGGGACCTGGGTGCAGATAAAAAGAGGGTCACTGTTGGGCATATGACTTGCAGCATTCCAGGGCAGGGCAAGGAACTGGCTGTCCCTGCCTTAGGCTGATGGTGCCATGGTATGTTTTATAGGCGACTTGATGGGAAGTCTCACTCACACCAGATACTGAGCATGTTTCAGTGGGGTGATGGCAATCTCTTGGGGGTTGCCTATCCCCCGTGGACTGGGGCTGTCAGCCATGGGAAGAGGGGATTGATTTCCCTGCCCCTGTCAAGGGCCTACATTTTCATTTTGCACTGGGCTCCACAAGTCCTGTAGTTGACCTTGCCTAACCTGTTTGCCAACAGCCAGCTCTGGCTTCTGTAGAGCTATGTGAGCCTGGGAAGGGCTATTAAAGTTCCATGTCCATTCTTTAGGAACAGAGTGAAAGCTCTGTCCGTCTTTTCATTTTTCTGTCTACTGTTAAATATCATAATATACATATCTAATAGCTGTGTGACATGAGGCAAATTACTTTTCTGGGTTTTGGTATGTTATTCTGTCATATAGGAATAATAATACTATGTCATAAATGTGAAATGAGCTATCATACATAAGTACTTGACACAGTGCTGGGCACAGAGTAGATGTTTAATAAATTTAAGTTGCTATTATTATTATGATTGTCATTATTATTTCCTATGAGTCCTGGAAACAGTTACAAAAGTATTTTGATGAATACTTTGAAGGATACACATTCTGAGAAACTCATTTTGGGTTTTGGTCTCCAGGTTTCTTTCCAATATGTTACTCAAAATTTATTTTAATTAATATGTAGTTCAGAATTAATTTACTTTTTTAAAAAAGATTTTATTTTTATTTATTTTTAGAGAGGGGAAGGGAGGGAAACAGAGAGGGAGAGAACATCAATGTGTAGTTGCCTCTTGTGAGCCTCCCACTGGGGACTTGGCCTGCAACCCAGGCATGTGCCCTGATTGGGAATCGAACCAGTGACCCTTTGGTTTGCAGTCTGGCACTCAATCCACTGACCCACAACAGCCAGGGCCAGAATGAATTTTTTTAGGGGAAAACTGTGAGAATAGCTTAGTCAGCTATCTTGGTGAAGAAAATATTGCAGTGGGGAAGAGGGGCAGATGTGCAGGAGGGAAGGAGAGAAGAAAGAGAGAAGTGGCTTTATGGAGTGCTTTTCAGATTGTAACTGCTGTGAAATGACTTCTCTCGAATTTTGCAGGATGCTTCTCTAAGCAAAATTTTCTCTACAAACTTGGAAACCTCTGTGGCATGCCTAAAAACAGCCACCTCCACCCTCGACTAACTATCTTTTAACAGTTAGAACCAAGCTTGTTGGAATATAGCATTTCTAGAATTTTCAGAACACATGGTATACTTTGCTCTTTGCAAAATGTGACAGCCAAGTAGTCAGAGAGGTCCATGATGAAAGGTGAAGTTTAGAAGTGACAATTCTTAGAAGTGTGTTTATTTCCTAAAGCTTCCTTTCCAAAGAAAAATGCTTTTCATATGGAGCTCTTCCATTGAGAATTTTGTTGAACACAGCTGCTTGGAGAAAAAGCACTTACTTTGATAGAACAGAGAAAAAAATAGTCTGTGCGATCATTTCTACTTTAAATTGAGAAAAATGCTAGTTACCAATAGGACAAAAGAAAGACTTAAAGGTAAAATATTTTTTCCAAAGGAGTTAGAAAAACATGTCTTAACAGATGAGACCCAGAAAGTATCATAATAAATAGTGGATAGAAAGTTACTTATTTTTAATAAAAACAATAGTCATGTGTCTGATCTCATACTAATTCTTTTTAAAACCCTTGGAGGAAGGTTCACTGGCCTTACTCTATAGAGATAGAGCAGAGACACCTGGGGGCAAGGTGATCAGAGCAGGTTACTCAGCCATGAAACAGCAGAGTTGAGATTAGGTCCAAAGACTAAATTTCCAGCTCTTAACCATTGCTTTCCAGGATTGGAGGTAGAATTCAGGCAGTGACTAAATGTTTTTGTAATTACCATGGCTTTGTTGGAATGGCCACCTCCTTGGAATTCAATGGTCCCAAAAGCATCTGTTGGGCTGAGTTGCGTGTGCTTGCTGATGGACCACTTCTCAGACTGAATGTCATTTCGAGAGAGGCGACTCTCATTTTTCTCATTCTGAAGAACAGAGATACTGGGAGTAAGGCCGACATGCTGGCCTATTAGACGCCCACAGCAACACCTGTAACATAAGAGGTCAAAGTGAATGCATTGTATCAGACACAATTGGAATACACACTGAAGGCTAGAAAAATCTACAGATAGTAGCAATCTATTTAGTAAATTTTCAGGTGGAATCCTATGATGTGGTTGTATCAAGCAAATGGTGAACTCAGGGTTTAGCTGACACACGTTCTTTTCCTTTCCAGCCCTCTCCTCAGTTTCCCTTAGCTGTATAGGTGGTGACAAGTCTCCTGTCCTCCTCTACCCACCCCTTTCACACCTGCCACCTCGTTCAGGATCGGAATCCATGAACAAAAACTCTGTAGGGTTTTCTGCTTCTTCCTCCTCCTGTCTATTAAATCTTACAGGAAGGACACTGAGCCACTTCAAGGGAAGAATTTTAACAGGCACATTTAAATGAGGAATCTCACTCATATGTGAGTCATAACCTAACTTGTCTTTTCCAAATTGACAGTCACTGTCAAATATTCAATTTGAGGAGGAAAATCTGCAGGTTAAGTGTTCTTGAAGAAACAATGAAAAAATTATTCACAAGATACTTGAAAACAAAATTCACTCCTTACACCATAAAAATGTCCTTCAGAATTTACTGCCATCATTATTATGATTATTACTAATAATTCTGATACATAGTTACCATTTGTTAAATGCTAACAATGGGCTATTCATTTTATGTGTAAGATATGGTAGTTTTAAAGACGAGGTAATTTTCTCAAGGTTATAGTCTACATGACTCTATAGTGTGTGTTTTAAACTGTATAATCACATTGCCTTATCAAAAAGGCCTTTCCAGACATTAATATGTTATTTTATCCCAAATGCTTCCCACCTTATAGTCTGTTGATCTTCACAAAGGTAAATCATGTACTAAAATTGTGCTTGGATAAGGATCAGAAAGTCTGCAGTCTAATTAATAATCTGCTAGGAGTCGTATTTAAAAATCTCTTTTACTATAGCAAAGCAAGTTGGTACCAACTAAACATTTTGGTGAAATGCTTAATAGGGAAAACCAGTAACCATAATAAAAATATACATATAACCCATTCTTAGATACAGTGATTAATCCCTCCCATGATGGTACATCTATTATTTGGAATAGACTCAGAGAATTAACTGCAGAGATGGCATATTATGAGGTGAATATACACAAGATTGCTTCAAACATGTCCAGCCACAATAAAAGTTGATCTTTAACTTCACATTGGTCTGCATGTAATGGACAGTGATCACTACTGTAGTTCCTTGCAACAGTGATCACTGTCACTAAGCAGCTGCCACTTCAAGTTCTTGGTACATTATAAAGGTAGAGAGATTACCTATGGGGGTCTTTGGTGCTGGGTATGATGTGAACACATTCCCTTTTATAAAATGCTCTTTCTATCCAGGATTTCTGAGCCTAAAAAGAAAAAGAAGAGTAAAAGTGAACATAATATTGAAGTATTTTTGACGAGGCAGCAACATTTGAGAATCACATGAGTCATATCTCAAAAACTGAAGTGAAATGGTGGTTACACACACAGACACTGCATACAACAAAATCAGTCACTCCCAGTGCTGATTGGTTTGTTTAACATTATAATGCTGAGAGTTAAAGGAAATGATAATAATAAAATGAGTGCTAGAACCACACACAAACAATATTTTTGAAGGACAGAAAAACAATGCTATTTATGGAGAAAATGAAAAATATGGAACAGTATGTTTGTAATCCTACAGATAACAAGTGTTCCGTTGTGGCAAGATATGCAGTTGACTCTTGAATCACAGATTTGAACAGTGTGTGTCCACGTATACATGGGTTTATTTCAATAAATACCGTAAATGTGTTTTCTTTTCCTTATGATATTTTAATGACATTTTCTTTTTCTTTAGCTTACTTGATTTTAAGAATAGAGTATATAATACACATAACAAACAAAATATGCATTAATTGGCTATTTATGTTATCAGTTAGGCTTCCAGTCAATAGTAGGCTATCAGTGGGTAAGTTTTTGGGGAATCAAAAGTTATACTCCAAGTTTTGACTGTGCAGAAAGTTGGCTCCTCTAAATCTTTCTTTGTTCAAAGGTCAACTATATATCTAAATCGGTATAAAGTTTTCATGGCTGACACTTAGATTTTCCTTGTAGAAGGAAAGAGAAATGGTGAGGAAAATACAAGAGCCCTAACCTATCATCATGCTTTTCCTAAAATCTAAAGTACTGGTGCCTAAATACAGAGGGGGAAAAAGAAAGTGGAAACATAAGGAAGATAATGTCTTCGTCACAGTCCACAGTTTCACAGGTAACACCTTTGGAAGGAGGCAAGATAGCACATTTTCGTTTCATTTCCTTTTCATTGTATTTTTTCATGATCACTTATCCCTTCTTCCTTCCACCTCCACCCACACCCTTCCCCACAATTACCCCCCCCCCCATTGTCTAGGTCCATCCCTCATGCCTTTAAGCACAGCAAATGCAGCTTCTTAGATGAGATTTGCTTGCACTGTCCATCCAAAAGTTTGGCCACGAAGACTGGGCTCCGGAAAGATAAAGGCAGTTCCGGAAAACTGTACCGTCTTTGTTCCAAACCACAGTGTCCGTCCTGCATCCTTTTACTCCTTTCTTTGCCAGCATTTCAAACAGTAGAGGAGTCTCTTATGGAATCTAGTAAGCTACTCAGAAGATTCCTTCTTTAAGTGTTTAAGATGAAAGTTGCTATAGCAACTTACAGTGTTATTTCCATCTGGTATGTCACCTTCTCCCTAACCCAGCACCAGGACTAAATGCATACTCCTTTTTTAAAAAATTATTTTATTGTTGTTCAATTACAGTTGTCTGTATTTTATCCACACCCCTCCTCCCCACCCCCTCCAAAACCACCTCTCTCCCTTGCTTCCATACTCCCCCTTGGTTTTGCCTATGTGTCCTTCACAGTAGTTCCTGAGAACCCAACCAAGCTGTTTACTTGGCCTGTCTCAGTGATCAGCGCTCACTGTGACAAGCCCCCGTTTGTTGGCCATGACTGATATTGACAGTGCTAAGGACCCAAATGTCTGTCTAAGCTGTGCTAAGGTCTGGTTTGTCCTCCACCCCTTAATTGTGCGTCTCCTTCCTCTCTGAAAATAGAGTTTCCACAGGCATGTGGCACTGAAGGCAGTCGTTGTCGAATACTCAGGGCAGTGTGCAATTTAAAAGTAGCACTGTGGGGGATGCTCGAGGGGTCTGAAGGAGCTGCATCCTGTGTCAGTCATGGTCACATAGTTTCTGAGTGTTTATGAGTTTCTGCATTGTCCTCATGGGAAGGTGCACCCACCTTGCCTCAAGATACCCTTGGGTCCTGGCAGCTCTCTGCACCCTTACACCACAAAGGTAACATTTGCAGTTGTTTTCAGCGGGACAGGAAAAAAACCCAGTGTCTATTCTCAAAGATTTTTTCTTTTCTAAATATGTAGGAAAAGCTAGTGGCTACATCTTTGCAACAGAAACGAGCTTAACTGTGTAGATGATAACCAGTCTTTATCTCTCTAAAAAGCCTGTAAGTTAAACCATTCATAGGCTGTGATTTTTCCTAGACACTGAATACTTTCACTGATAACATCTCTTGGCAGGAAGACGGTAAAAATATTCCTCACTGGACATTTGAAACCAACTTTCCCTACACCTTAGGGAGCAGAAAAGAGTACACTCCTCTTTTTTCTTTGTGGCTCACATTGGCTAGGATTCACTAGAATCTTTGCGGGGAGCACTTGGGAGTTTCAGGGGGTACTGATCAATATTCTCCGAGAGAAAGCAGGGATAGCAATATCATGGGGAGAGCATGAGGTGCCCAGTTAGAAAGAGTGGTATGAGTGGGACTCGGCAATGTGGATGAAGTCATGTAATTCCTTTGTTTCTCAGTGTTCTTCATCTACAAAATGGGCAAAACCATAATGCCCGACATAAAGTTGTCACCTTTAGCATTGGGGAACTGTGTTTTCACTTCAAGAAGAGGGACCCGTCCTGGGTTTGTTCTGGTACTAAACATTTAGATGAAGTTTCAGATGAGACTATTATAAAACTGCTGTAGCAGATTGACCTAGATTGATCTAACTTTACATTGGGGAGGATATGTTCTCAGAAGGCCTGGCTGGCCACTAACAAGGTGTGTAGAAAAGTTATTTAATTTCCCCCGAGCCTCTTCTATAACACGAGGGTAATCATAGATATTTTGGAGAGTTGTATTGGTCAAAGAAGATGATTCAGGGAAAGCACTTGACACTTAGTAGGAACTCAGTGGGTAATAAAAATGCCTTACCTTTATTAACGGTGCATTATGTGCCTGAAATTGTGTCATATGTGTATTATCTCCCTGGAGCCTCATGAGAACACTGTAGGGGAAGTACTACTATTATAACCATTTTACCAATGAAGGAACTGAGTCAGATGTAGCAAATCAGTTTTAAAGCCAGAGTTTGAAGTTCAGCAGTCTGACTCCCGAGTTCACACCCTTACCCACTCTGCTAAACTGCCTCCCCAAATTGGGTACTATTGGCATTAAACACTCTTGATCTTGGCAGTGCCATCTGAGCATGCCCGGAAGTGCCTTTGTATTTGAACAGCGTTGGGCTTCTAGAGGCAGGTCCGAGAGCCAGTTCAGACTTGTACCTTTCCTCTTCTCATTTTCCCTTTCCATTTCCCACCGGTAATGAACCTGCTATCTGTTCTTCCTCTTTCCTTGAGGTGAAGGATTTGGATGGCACATTAGGGAGCCAACATATTATGTGAAAGAAGCAAACAAAATGGGGGGATCTTTATAATAACTACAGCAAAGAAATGTAATCACAACAGGACTGCCAGCCTGAGAATCCGGGGATCATGATATAGATTAGACTTTTCCAGGGCACCTTCCTTATTTCTCTCACTCATGGATCCCAGTTTCAACTTGAAAAGCCCTGGCAGTTTTACTCAGATACTGTATAGTAAGAATTACTACATGTAGATTGCCAAGTCATTTGTTAGTCTTTAATTATAAAGTAATTTGACTTGTGTTCAGGATCTTAACTGCCTTCTCAAAGGTGAAAAGCTACCTCATTGTTAGCAAAAGGATTGAGGATCAGTTTCTATTTATTATTAACAGATTAACCATTTCTCTTGCAAAGGCACAGAAAATTGGGAGGAGGAAAAAAAAATGTAATGTAAAAAGAATCTTTCCACCATTCATAATCAAATTAGATGTTCTCTTTTTTGAGAAGAAAGGAATACTACATAACAGAAAGAATGCATGTATAACACATGAATTAGAAATTGTACAAAATATTATGCCTAATTTACTATGCTCTATTGTGGGCTTTGCTTTTTTTGTGGTTTTATTCTGGTCTTCAGTGTGGACAGCTATTAGACTTTTAAAATTATTTTTTTGAGGAGGGCATATTTGAAGTACAATCATGGTTTAACTTGTTCTCTGAACCAATTCCTGTTTTATTTGTTCAAAGTCTTTGAGCTACTCCACGTCAGGCTTTATACTTGGTTTCAACATCCAACTAAGTTATTTCAGAATGGCTATCCTTGTTTAGAAAGCATGAAATCATTTTTACATGCTACGTGTTCTAAAATCTCTTTTTAAATATACTTTGGAAGTCTCATGTACTCTTACCTTAGAAAATCACGTATGTACATTCTCTTCTAAAGGTAGAATGGTCACGTCATCATGACTGAGTCTGTGAGAGGCTATTCTCTTTCTTGTCTTTCTGCATTATCGGTCATGTGTGACGTGTAAAAGGAAAGTGTCTTTCAAAAGGTAATGATTAAAGGACATCTTATTCAAAACCAGAATGAGGACATTCACATTTTGAACAAATATATGATTACACTCAAAGAATAAAGTAAGTATATATTTTGAAATTCTAATGTACAGTCAACAAGGATCAAACTGATAGAAACAAACAAAAAAGCTGCAAATATTGCCTTCAAAAGAAAAATAATTAATCGTTTCATTCAAGCAGGTTTCACCTCTTTTTCACAAAGGCACTGCTGTAAATGTTAGTCCCTCACCCTACTTTGAACTCTTTTTACTATCCACTCTGCATTAGCTAGAGAATCAAAAAGTTCTCCAGGCAGGAATGGTTTACAAGTGCATGCATAGAGAATGTATTAAGTCAGAAATTCTTGCACAGCGCTCTTGCATTCCACCTTTAGCAGGCAACTTTAACAGAAGGACAACAACCCACACCAGTCATCATAAGATTAAAGAGAGTCCACTAACTTTACAGGAATAAATTATGAGCAAAGTTCCTCTGTGTTCCTCATTTCGAGACTCTCATCTTTTAAATGTACCCTTTGTCCTAATCAGAACAAAACACCCAAGACCCAAAGGTACTGAATCCTCTCCTCCTTTTTGCCTTTTGCTTTCCCTCAACATCTCCCCGGGCACCCCTTTGGTCTTCCTCTAGGTCCCCAGACCCAATATTGGGGAGTTGAAATCAATTTACCTGAGCACTGACTCTGGGTGGTGGTGAAGGCAGTCCCACGAGCAGCTCCTGTTGCTTTCATTTTGCTGCATCTGGGGCTGGCCATCCCGTTAATAATGCTCTTATGACCGCCCACTGGAAAAAAAGTCACTTGCCCGGCTCTTCCCCCAAGAGACGTTTCAAGTAAGCAATGAACTTGGGCAGATTAGCCCCTTGGAATGTGCTGCTTTGGGATTAGCCTCAGTAAGAATCCCATGGACATTCCCTCGCAGCCTCAAACACTGCTTGATTTGAACATCTAATCTGACACCAGAAGAAAAACAAATCCCCGGAGAGATCGGATTTAACTGGCACAAGTCCGGACAGGCTCTCCCCCCTTTTCTTTTTCCATTTTCAGAGAGGAGGCTTGTGAAAGTGTGATAAGGTGTTCTGAGTTCTGAAAAGTTCAACTTTAGAAAGTAAATCCTTCTAAAGAAACAGTGTATTAATGCTCCAAGTGGGTTGAACACACAAGCC